>JAKSZT010054073.1:651547-712550 GCA_026826555.1 Tolypeutes matacus | reverse complement strand
CATCACTTGCTATCAGGGAAATGCAAATCAAAACTACAATGAGATACCATCTTACACCCATCAGAATGGCAGCTATTAAAAAAACAGGAGACACTAAATGTTGGAGAGGATGTGGAGGAATAGGAACCCTCATCCACTGCTGGTGGGACTGCGGTATGGTCCAGCCACTGTGGAGGACAGTTTGGCGGTTCCTCAGAAAACTAGCAATAGATCTTCCGTATGATCCAGCAATTCCACTGCTGGGTATATACCCAGAAGAACTGAAAACAAAAATACAAACAGATATATGCACACCAATGTTTATAGCGGCATTGTTCACCATTGCCAAAAGTTGGAATCAGCCCCGGTGCCCATCAACAGACGAATGGATAAGCAAAATGTGGCACATACATACAATGGAATATTACTCAGCGGTAAGAAGGAACAAAGTGCTAACACATGGAATAACGTGGATGAATCTTGAAGACTTTATGTTGAGTGAAGCAAGCCAGGCACTGAAGGATGAACAGTATATGACCTCAATGATCTGAACTGAGGAAAGTGAGCAGTCTCTGAGAACCATTGTCTGAAAGATAGGTTAACAAAGGAGAGTAAGAGAAGAGCAGGCTTTGAGCCATCTCCCATATGGATATAATCTATGGTAAAGGGATAGAGTGTGGTTGCATGTTGGGGGATGGGGCAGATGAGCGGTGGTGTTCCTGGGTTTGGTGGTACAGCACTGGGGGGTGGATGGATTAGGAAGTGCTGGTTCAAATCCCCAGGGCATGTAACTGTGAATCTTGACATTCCATGGGTTAGGAGAGGGGGGTATCATGGGCCCCGGGGGGCTGGGGAGAAGGGAACAGTCAAGATCTAATGGGTTGTTTGGTGGTCATGGGGAAGGTTTTTCATTACCTTACAGTAATAGACACAGGACATGGTAAATATCATCGAAATTATTTAAGTGTATCATCTAAATTGTAAACCATACTGTAAATCACTGACAATGATTAGTTGCTATATTTTGCTATCTGCATAACAGTTAAAACAATCATAACAACCAAAAAAAAAAAAAGGAGGGGGATTTAATATGGGGTGGGGAAGCGGGGGTGATTTGGTATCTGGGAGTCTCCGGCACTCCGTGTGTGACTTTGCTGTGACCTAAAACTTCTTTGAAAATTAAATGAAAAATTGGGAGACAATGGAGATTGAGTGGAGGAAGGTGTCATAGCAAACCAGACACCCGATAACACAGTGATAAAGGGAAGGAAAAAGGGGAAAAAAGAAGATAGAAAGGAAATAAAAATGAATATATATATTAAAGGCATTTCCTTTGCTTTTTTGCCCATTTTTTGAATGTCCCAATCCACTAATTATATTTTATTTTGTTTTGTTCTTTGTTTGATTATTTGTTTTTTTTTCCTTCTCTCTCTCTCTTCCCCCCCCCCGAGTTTCCTTATGTTTTTCTCTTGCATGTAAGCTTATCACACTTATTTCTTTTTACTAGTAAGTGTATTTGATTATTTTATGGACTAAATGTTCATGGAAGATTTGGATCACAGAAGGGTTACAATGGGTACTGCGGGGGATTATTGGGGGGAGGGTGTCTGAGGGGGGTTCGTGGGGATTGGTTCAACCGAATATGCATGAAAGATATACAAAATCATTCAAAGGATTGGGGGATGGGGCATGGTCACGATGGGTGGATAATCACACAATAAATGAGGGAATCTGAATTCCTAGCCTGGAGAGCTCTGCCACAATCTCCAAGGGAGCAGCAATAGTCCTCTGTGTGTAGGGACAGTGCCTGTCAAAATAGGATGACCCACTGATGTTTTTTTTGTTTTTTTTGTGTGTTTTTTTTTTTTTTTATTGATGACTACCCTTGTGAGTTTTTGATCTTGTAAATGAGACTTAGCCTGCAGTTGTGGGGTGCTAAGTGTTGCGACCTGAAAGCCTCCTTGTTGCTCAAATGTGGCCTCTCTCTAAGCCAAACTCAGCATATGATTGCATTACCTTCCCCCCAAATTGGGACATGACTCCCGGAGATGAGCCTCCCTGGCAATGAGGGATTAATACCAAGTGACAACTGGCAGCTTTGTGCAGTGGCAGTATCGTAGCCAATGAGGTTTATCCGAGGCATGATTATTGCTAATTGAAAACTTTTCCCAAGTGCCAACTGGCAACACAACTGGAAAAAGACCTTGAATAAAAGGGGGAAACGGTAAAGACAAATGAGTTCAAGTGGCTAAGAGACTTAAAAGAGAGTCGGGAGGTCATCCCAGACGTAACTCTTACGCACACCTCAGTAGGAGCTCATAGAACATCTAAGTGCCTATCACCCCACTCAGTGGGGTTCCTGAGAGCTCCAGAGACACCCTGGTCTTATATAATGGGGGATAGCCCCAGAGACTGGTGCCTTATCATTGGGTTCTATTTTGGAATCTGTGCTCCTGAGAGTGACAGAATTAGACTCAAATAAGTCCTCCCTGCACATGGTTCACCAGTCCCTTCTATTCAAACCTATATGCGATGCTGGAGTTTCTTAGGTATACTTCCAGAGACTGGAGCCTCCCGCCTACCTATGTGCCAGGTGTGCATGAAATCTAGGTGGAGCTGCAACTCCTACCCTACAGCTCAATGGACTCATCCAAGTCAACTGGTGAGGAGACAACGATGGGATATGGCCATCCCAGGGAATGGAGAGGGCCTGCATCTGCAGGCAGTATCATCCCACCCACCATATCCATGGGACATAAGCCCTCTCTCACTTGGAGTTGGAGTAGTCATCACCATCCCAGTCGCCTCTGGATTGGGGGAAGAACTATGGACTAGAGTGGACTTGATGGTATTCTCTTGCTCACATATGCTGGTTATTGCAATGCAAGAAATTATAACAATGAGGTGGAGCCAGTGGCCACTTGACAGTTTTTGGGTAGTGAGGGGATGAGCAGTTGAAGTACAGGGGCTTCTTTGGGAGTTGGAGGTTGTCCTGAGTACTGTTGTGGCAATGGATGTAGGCCATTTTAAATCAGCACACACCACTCAGAACTGAGTGGGAGAGAGTGTGGTCTACAGTGTGAACTGTGGTCTATGGTTGGTGGCAAGGCTCCAGGATGTGTAAGTTCATTGAGGTTGGTGGGCCACACTGTGGGAGATGTTTGTGTGGGATGTGGTGGGAGGTGTGGGAGGTGGGCAACATGGGAATCCCAGTGGGTTCCGTGTAATATTTTAGGTAATCTAAAATCTGAGCACCTCTTAAAATATATGTATATATATATATATATATAAATAACATTTTTGTAAGCAAATACACATATAGACATATATATTTATATATCATTTTACAAATGTTTGTATGTATTGTGAGAATTTTGATTTTTACCCATAATAAAAAAAAAATAAAAAATAAAAAAAAATAAAAACTATGTCTTTAAAAAAAAAAAAAAAAGGTAATGGATATGATGACGAACAAAGACTCAAGTCAAGAAATGAAAAAGACGCTGGACACACATGGCAGCAGAATTGAACAGGCAAAGGAAAGAATTAGTGATATGGATGACAATAGAGTTGAAATCAAGGAGATTGTAGAAAAGATAGACAAAAAATAGAAAAAATCCAGTATGGTCTCAGGGAATTAACCGATAATGCAAGATGCACAAACATACACATTATGGGCATCCCAGAAGGAGAAGAGAAATGAAAGGGAACAGAAGGACTGTTGAAGGAAGTTTTGGCTGAAAATTTCCCACCTCTATTGAGAGAGATGGAAGTGCAGATCCAGGAAGCACAGCGCACCCCAAATAGTATAAATCCCAACAGTCCAACTCCAAGACATATACTTGTCAAATTGTCCAATGCTCAAGACAAAGAGAAAATACTCAAGGCAGCAAGAGAAAAGAGAACCATCACATACAAGAGAAGCACAATAAGATTAAGTGCTGATTTCTCAGCTGAAACCATGGAGGCAAGAAGACAGTGGTATGACATAGTCAAAAGTCTAAAAGAAAAAATCTTCCAGCCACGAATTCTCTATCCAGGAAAATTGGCATTCAAAAATGATGGAGAGTTCAAAATATTCACAGATAAACAGCAATTAAGAGAGTATGTCAAGAAGAAACCAGCACTTCAAGAAATACTAAAGGAATCTCTACAAGTTGAAAGGAAAAAACAAAGGAGAGAGAGTTGGAGGAGAGTTTAAAAACAACTGAAAAGTCAAAAAGAGAAACAAAACAATATATGACATACATTAACCCAAAGAAAAAATGACTGAAGTAAGAAATTCGTTACGAGTAATAACACTGAATGTTAATGGATTAAATTCACCAATCAAAAGACACAGATTGGCAGAATGGATAAGAAAATATCATCCATCTATATGCTGTCTACAAGAAACCCACCTTCGGCCCAGGGATTCAAGGAGGCTGTAAGTGAATGGCTGGAAAACCATTTTACAAGATAACAATAGCCAAAAAAGGGCAGGAGTAGGTATTCTAATATCAGACAAAATAGACTTTAAATGCAAAACTATTGTAAGAGACAAAGATGGACTTACATCTTAGTAAAAGGAGTAATCTCTCAAGAAGAGAGAACAATCAACAACATTTATGCACCTAATCGAGGTGCCTCAAAATACGTGCGGCAAACTCTGGAAAAACTAAGAGGAGAAATAAATTCCTCTACAATTATAGCAGCGGACTTCAACACACCACTATCATCATTAGACAGAACATCTAGGCGGATAATCAATAAAGAAACTAAGGCACTCAACAATAAATTAGAAGATTTGGACTTAATAGACATATATAGAACACTACACCCAAATACAGTGGAATTTACATTCTTCTCGAGTGCACATGGAACATACTCCAAAATCGACCACATGCTAGGCCACAAAACATCACTCAATTAATTCAGAAAGATTGAGATTATACAAAGTAATTTCTCTGACCACAACAGAATGAAGTTGGAAATCAATAAGGGCCAGTGAAACATGTTAGGCACAAGGATATGGAAGTTAAACAACACACTCTTAGACAAACAGTGGGTCAAAGAGGAAATTTCAAAAGAAATCAGTAACTACCTTGAAACTAATGAAAATAACAACACAACATATCAAAACCTATGGGATGCAGCGAAAGAAGTCCTGAGAGGGAAGTTCATAGCCATAAATTCATATATTAAAAAAGAAGAAAGAGCTAAAATTGAAGACCTAACTGTACACTTGGAGGAATTGGAAAAACAACAACAAACTAAACCTAAAGGAAGTAAAAAACAGGAAATGACCAAGATTAGGGCAAAACTAAATGAAATAGAGAATAAGAAAGCACTGGAAACAATAAACAAAACCAAAAGCTGGTTCTTCAAGGATATCAACAAAATTGACAAACCCTTAGCCAGACTAACAAAGAAAAAGAGAGAACAGATGCAAATACATAAAATAAGGAATGAGCAAGGTGATATCACTACTGACCCCACAGAAATAAAGAGTATCATAAGAAGAGACTTTGAAAAATTATATCCCTACAAGAATGACAATTTAGAGGAAATGGACAAGTTTCTAGAAACCCACAAACAGCCGACATTGATGAAAGAAAAAATTGATGAACACAACAGCCCAATTACAAGTAAAGAGATAGACTCAGTCATTAACATCCCAACTATGAAGAGTCCAGGACCAGATGGCTTCACAGCTTAATTCTACTAAACATTCTGGAAAGAGCAAACACCAATTCTACTTAAGCTCTTCCAAAAAATAGAAGTACAAGGAATATTACCTAACTCATTCTATGATGCCAACATTACCCTAATACCAAAACCAAATAAAGATACCACAAGAAAGGAAAATTACAGACCAATTTCTCTAATGAACCTAGATGCTAAAATCCTTAACAAAATACTTGCTAATCACATTCAACAACATATCAAAAGGATTATACACCATGACCAATTGGGTTTCATCCCAGGTATGCAAGGATGGTTCAATATAAGAAAATCAATCAATGTAATACACTACATAAACACACTAAAAGAAAAAAATCACATGATCTTCTCTATAGATGCAGAAAAAGCATTCGACAAAATACAGCACTCTTTCTTCATAAAAACACTACAAAAGATAGGAATAGATGGAAACTTTCTGAAAATGATAAAGGGTATATATGAAAAACCCAAAGCTAACATCATTTTCAACGGTGAAATCCGAAAAGCCTTCCTCTGAGATCGTGAACAAGACAAGGATGCCCACTATCAACACTCCTATTTAACATTGTCTTAGAAGTACTTGCAGGAGCACTGAGACAAGAAAAGGACATAAAAGGCATCCAGATTGGAAAAGAAGAAGTAAAAATTTCATTATTTGCAGATGACATGATCTTATACATAGAAAGCCCTGAGAAATCGACAACAAGGCTTCTAGAACTTATAGAGGAGTTCAGTAATGTTGCAGGCTATAAGATCGACGCTCAAAAATCAATAGCATTTCTGTATACAAATAACCAGCAAACTGAGGAGGAAATCACGAAAAAAATACCATTAACAATAGTAAACAAAAGAATCAAATACCTAGGAATAAATTTAACTAAAGATGTAAAAGACTTATATACAGAAAACTACACAACACTGTTAAAGGAAATCAAAGAAGACTTAAATAAATGGAAAAATATTCCCTGTTCATGGATGGGAAGACTAAACATGATAAAGATGTCTATCCTACCCAAACTAATCTACAGATTTAATGCAATCCCAAGAAAAGTCAACACTATATTTTTTAAGGAAATGGAGAAACTAACCACAAAATATATTTGGAGAGGCAATAGGCCCTGAATTGTCAAACATATATTGAAAAATAAAAATGAAGTTGGAGGTATCACATTACCTGACTTTAAAACATACTACAAAGCTACAGTGATCAAAACTGCGTGGTATTGGTACAAGGATAGACCTACTGACCATTGGAACCGGATTGAGAGTTCTGATATAGATCCTTGCATATACAGTCATCTGATATTTGACAAGGCCACGAAACCCACTCAGTTGGGGGAGAGTGGCCTCTTTAACAAGTGGTGCTTGGAGAACTGGATATCCATATCCAAAAGAATGAGAGAAGAAAACCATTTCACACCTTATACAAAAAATCAACTCAAGATGGATCAAAGATCTAAATATAAGAGCCAAAACCATAAAAACCTTGGAAGATAATGTAGGGAAGCATCTACAGGACCTTGTAATAGGAAATGGTTTCATGAACTTCACAGCCAAAGCACGAGCAGCAAGAGAAAAAATTGATAAATGGGATCTCCTCAAAATTAAAAACTTCTGCACCTCTAAGGATGTTATTAAGAAAATAAAAAGGCAACCTACCCAATGGGAAAAAATATTCGGCAACCATATATCTGATAGGAGCCTAATATCCTGCATATATAAAGACATCCTTCACCTCGAAAATAAAAGGACAAACAACCCATATAAATAATGGGCAAGTGACCTGAAAAGACAATTCTCCAAGGAAGAAATACAAATGGCTAAAAAGCACATGAAAAAATGATCAACATTATTAGCTATCAGGGAAATACAAATCAAAACGACAATGAGATACCATCTTACACCCATCAGAATGGCAGGTATTAAAAAAACAGGAGACACTAAATGTTGGAGAGGATGTGGAGGAATAGGAACCCTCATCAACTGCTGCTGGGACTGCGGTATGGTCCAGCCACTCTGGAGGACAGTTTGGCGGTTCCTCAGAAAACTAGCAATAGATCTTCCGTATGATCCAGCAATTCCACTGCTGGGTATATACCCAGAAGTACTGAAAACAAAAATACAAACAGATATATGCACACCAATGTTCATAGCGGTATTGTTCACCATTTCCAAAAGTTGGAATCAGCCCCGGTGCCCATCAACAGACGAATGGATAAGCAAAATGTGGTACATACATACAATGGAATATTACTCATCCGTAAGAAGGAACAAAGTGCTAACACATGGAATAACGTGGATGAATCTTGAAGACCTTATGTTGAGTGAAGCAAGCCAGGAACTGAAGGATGAACATTATATGACCTCACTGATCTGAATTGAGGAAAGTGAGCAGTCTCTGAGAATCATTGTCTGAAAGATAGGTTAACAAAGGAGAGTAAGAGAAGAGCAGGCTTTGAGCCATCACCCATATGGACATAATCTATGGTAAAGGGATAGAGTGTGGTTGCATGTTGGGGGATGCGGCAGATGAGTGGTGGTGTTCCTGGGTTTGGTGGTGCAGCACTGGGGGGTGGATGGATTAGGAAGTGCTGGTTCAAATCCCCAGGGCATGTAACTGTGAATCTTGACATTCCATGGGTTGGGAGAGGGGTGTATCACGGGACCTGGGGGGCTGGGGAGAAGGGAAGAGTCAAGATCTACTGTGTTGTTTGGTGGTAATGGGGAAGGTTTTTCATTACCTTACAGTAATGGACACAGGACATGGTAAATATCATCAAAATTATTAAACTGTATCATCTAAATTGTAAACTATACTGTAAATCAATGACAATGTTTAGTTGCTATATTTTGCTATCTGCATAACAGTTATAACAATGCTAACAAACATAAAAAAAGGGGGGGGAGTTAATATGGGGTGGGGAAGGGGGGGTGATTTGGTACCTGGGAGTCTCCAGCACTCCGTGTGTGACTTTGCTGTGACCTAAAACTTCTTTGAAAATTAAATGAAAAATTGGCAGACAATGGGGATTGAGAGGAGGAAGTTGTCATGGCATACCAGACATCAGATAACACAGTGATAAAGGGAAGGAAAAAAGGGAAAAAAAAAAGAGAAAGGAAAAAAAAGAATATATATATATATAAAAGGCATTTCCTTTGCTTTTTTGCCCATTTTTTGAATGTCCCAATCCACTAATTATATTTTATTTTGTTTTGTTCTTTGTTTGATTATTTGCTTTTTTTCCTTCTTTCTTTTTTCCCCCTGAGTTTCCTTATGTTTGTCTCTTGCATGTAAGCTTATCACACTTGTTTCTATTTCCTAGTAAGTGTATTTGATTATTTTATGGACTAAATGTTCATGGAGGATTTGGATCACAGAAGGGCTACAATGTGTACTGTGGGGGATTATTCGGGTGGTGTCTGGGGGAGTTTCATGTGGATTGGTTCATCCGAATATACATGAAAGATATACAAAATCATTAAAAGGATCGGGGGATGGGGCATGGTCATGATGGGTGGATAATCAAACAATAAATGAGGGAATCTGAATTCCTAGCCTGGAGAGCTCTGCCACAGTCTCCAAAGGAGCAGCAATTGTCCTTTGAGTGTAGGGACAGTGCCTGTCAAAATAGGATGACCCACTGATGTGGGTTTTTTTAATTGATGACTCCCCTTATGAGTCTTTCTCTTGTAAATGAGTCTTAGCCTGCAGTTGTGGGGTGCCTAAGGGTTGCCACCTGAGAGCCTCCTTGTTGCTCAAATGTGGCCTCTCTCTAAGCCAAACTCAGCATATGATTGCATTGCCTTCCCCCTAACGTGGGACATGACTCCCGGGGATGAGCCTCCCTGCAACGAGGGATTAATACCAAGTGCCAACTGGCAACACAACTGGAAAAAGGCCTTGAATAAAAGGAGGAAATGGTAAAGACAAATGAGTTCAAGTGGCTAAGAGACTTAAAAGAGAGTCGGGAGGTCATCCCAGACGTAACTCTTATGCACACCTCAGTAGGAGCTCATAGAACATCTAAGTGCCTATCACCCCAGTCAGTGGGGTTCCTGAGAGCTCCGGAGACACCCTGGTCCTATATAAGGGGGGATAGCCCCAGAGACTGATGCCTTATCATTGGGTTCTATTTTGGAATCTGTGCTCCTGAGAGTGACAGAATTAGACTCAAATAAGTCCTCCCTGCACATGGTTCACCAGTCCCTTCTATTCAAACCTATATGTGATGCTGGAGTTTTTAGGTATACTTACAGAGACTGGAGCCTCCCACCTACCTACGTGCCAGGTGTGCATGAAATCTAGATGGAGCTGCATCTCCTACCCTACAGCTCAATGGACTCATCCAAGTTACCTGGTGAGGAGACAACGATGGGCAATGGCCATCCCAGGGAATGGAAAGGGCCTGCATCTGCAGGCAGGATCATCCCACCCACCATATCCATGGGATATAAGCCCTCTCTCACTTGGAGTTGGAGTGGACATCACCATCCCAGTCCCCTCAGGATTGGGGGAAGAACTATGGACTAGAGTGGACTTGATGGTATTCTCTTGTTCACATATGGTGATTCTAGCAATGGAAGAAATTATAACAATGAGGTGGAACCAGTGGCCACTTGACACTTTTGCGGTAGATAGGGGATGAGCAGTTGAAATACAGTGGCTTCTTTGGGAGTTGGAGGTTGTCCTGAGTACTGTTGTGGCAACGGATGTAGGCCATTTTAAATCAGCACACACCACTCAGAACTGAGTGGGAGAGAGTGTGGTCTACAGTGTGAACTGTGATCTAAGGTTGGTGGCAAGGATCCAGGATGTGTAAGTTCATCGAGGGTGGTGGGCCACACTGTGGGAGATGTTTGTGTGGGATTTGGTAGGAGGTGTGGGAGGTGGGCAACATGGGACTCCCAGTGGGTTCCGTGTAATATTTTGGGTAACTAAGCATCTCTTGAAATATATGTGTGTGTGTGTATATATATATATATATATATATATATATATATATATATATATATAAAACATTTTTGTAAGCAAATACACATATATGCATATATATTTATATATCATTTAGCAAATGTGTGTATGTATTGTGAAAATTTTGATTTTTACCCATAATAATAATAAAAAATAGAGTTATACCAATGCTAAAATCCATTTTTTAAAAGGACTTAATATGCTGTGGTGAAGTGGGACGGAGATGGGGTATGTGGCAGTCTATAGTATTCAGTGTGTGACTTTGCTGTGACCTAAAACTTCTTTGAAAATTAAATGAAGATTTGGAAGACACTGTGGAATGAGAGGGGGAAGGAGTCACGGTACACTAGACATCCAATAATACAGTGATAAAAAGGAAAATGAATAATGATTTTTAAAAATGATCTTTTCCCATTTTTTGAGAGTTCCTATCCACTAATTATATTTTATTTTTCGTTTACTTTTTTCTTCTGATTTTCCTTGTATTTTTCCCTTGCATTAAATATTATTATTATTTTTTTATTCTATTAATTGTATTCGCTTTTTATATGGGCTCCATATTCAAGGAAGGTTTAGATCACAGAAGGGTTACAATAAGGCTGCAGAGGATTATTGGTGGGGGGTATCTGGGATGGGGGATTCATGGGAGTAAGTTCATCTGAATATACATTAAAGTTATATGAATTTTTTAAATGATCAAGGGATGGGGCTTGTCATGGTGGGTAGATAATCACACAATAAATGAGGGAATCTGAATTCCCAGACTGGAGAGCTCTGCCACATTGTCCAAGGGAGCAGCAACAGTCCCCTGAGTACAGGAGCAGTGTCTGGCAAAAGAGGATGGCCCACTGATGGGTTCTTGTTATTGATGACTAGCCTTATGAGTCTTCACACTTGTAATTGAAACTTAGCCTGTTGTTAAGGGGTGCCTAAGTGTTGCCACCTGAGAGCCTCCTTGTTGCTCAAATGTGGCATCTCTAAGCCAAACTCAGCACATGAATGCATTTCCTTCCCGCCAATGTGGGACATGACTCCCGGGGCTGAAGCTCCCTGGCAATGAGAGATTAATACCAAGTGCCAACTGTCAACATGATTGGAAAAAGTCATTGAATAAAGGGGGAAAAGGTAAAGAGAAATGAGATCATGTCACTAAGAGACTTGAAAGAGTAGGGTGGTCATCCCAGAGGTAACGCTTATGCACACCTCAGTAAGACATCATAGAACATGAAATTGGATACCACCCCACCCAGAGGGTCTCCTGAGGGCTCTGGATACACACAGGTCCTATATAATTGGGGATAGCCACAGAGATTGATGCCTTATTAGTGGGCTCTACTTTGGGATCTGTGCTTCTAAGATTGACAGATTTGGACTCAAATAATTCCTGCCTGCACATGGTCCATCATTCACTTCTATTCAAACTTATATATGATGCTGGAGTTTTTCGGTTTATTTCCAGAGACTGGAGCCTCTGGCCTACCTAGTGCTGTTATGCATGGAATCTCGGTAGAGCTACAACTCCTACCCTGCAGCTCAATTGACTCATGCAAGTCACCTGGCGAGGAGACAATGATGGGCAACGGCCATCCCAGGGAATGGAGCGGGCCTGCAGTTGCAGGTAGGAAAATCCCATCCACTGTATCCATGGGATATAATGCCGCTCTCACTTGGAGGTGGAGTGGACATCACCATCCCATTCCCCTCAGGATTGGGAGAAGTGCTATGGACCAGAGTGGACTTAATGGTATTCTGTTGTAGACACATTGTGAATCAAGCAATGGAAGAAATTATAACATTTATTTGGAGCCGGTGGCCCCTGGACACTTTTGGATCAGGAAGGTGAAGGGCAGTTGAAATACAGGGTTTTTTTTCGGGACTTGGGAATTGTCCTGAGTGGAATAGTAGTGACGGATGTAGGCCACTTTACATCAGTATATACCATGCAGAACTTTGTGGGAGAGAGTGTGGTCTACAATGTGAACTGTGGTCTATGTTTGGTGGCAAGGCACCAGGATGTGTACATCCATTGCAGGTGATGTGCCACACTGATGAAGGATGTTTGTGTGGGATGTTGTGGGAGGTGTGCGAGGTTGGGAACATGGGAATCACTGTAATTTCTGTGTAATATTTGGTAATCTAAGCAACTTTAAAATATATATATATGTATAGAAATTACATTTATGTAAGCTAATGCACATATAGGCATATTTATTTATATATAATTTTACAAATATTGGTATGAATTGTGAAAATATTGATGTTTACCCACAATAAAAAAAAAAAGAAAGAAAATGTTACAATAATGGCATCATTACTTTTAAAATGTAATTTTTAAAATGCTTACCCAGAATGTCATGGATTGAAGAACCATTAAAAACAATCAGGATAATTTGAAATATTTGGAAAGCCCATCTTAACATAAACTAATAGAAATCTCGAAGTCTGATGCATGAATTAGTGGCAAGAAATGGAACACACGTGTGTGAAAGAAAGTGTGTGAGGAGCAGATCTCAGAAAAATTGCAAGTGTACTTTTCCTAGAGGAGAAATACATCCTGAATTGCAGAATCACAGCAGCTTCCTTAAAAGATTGGCAACAAGTTGCACAGAGTGGAGGTGCAGATTCTTTGGAAATTCACATTCATTACACTCAAATGGTTTCTCTCTAGTATGAATGTTGTAATGTTTAATTAGATACTGCCTCTGGCTGAAGGCTATTCCACATTCCTTACATATATAAGGTTTCCCTCCACTATGAATTTTCTCATGGTCAGTGAGATTTGATTTGCTACTGAAGGCTTTCCTACATACCTTACATATACAGGTTTTCCCTAGAGTTTGTCTTCTCTGGTGTGTAATGAGGCTTGATTTCTGTGTGAAAGCTCTCCCATGTACATCACTTTCCTAGGCTTTCTCTCCAGTATGTATTCTAAGATGGTTAGTGAGGTTATCCTCATGGTTGAAGGCTTTTCCACATTTATTGCATTTATAGGGTGTTTCTACAGAATGAATGCTCTGATGTTTAAGGAAATATTTCTATTGACTGAAGGCTTTTCTGCATTCTTCACATTCATTTTGTTTCTGTCCACTATGAGTTTTTACATGTTCTGTGAGATATGATTTGTACCTAAAAGCTTTTTCACATGGCTTACATGCTCAGGGTTTCTTTTTTTTTTTTTTTTTTTTCATTGTATTATTCTTTATTTTTTTTAATTAATTAATTAATTTATTTTTTATTATGGGTAAAAATCAAAATTCTCAAAATACATACAAACATTTGCAAAATGATATATAAATATATATGCATATATGTGTATTTGCTTACAAAAATGTTTATATATATATACATATATTTTAAGAGGTGCTTAGATTACCCAAAATATTACATGGAACCCACTGGGATTCCCATGTTGCCCACCTCCCACACCTCCCATCACATCCCATACAAACATCTCCCACAGTGTGGCCCACCACCCTCAATGAACGTACACATCCTGGAGCCTTGCCACCAACCATAGACCACAGTTCACACTGTAGACCACACTCTCTCCCACTCAGTTCTGAGTGGTGTGTGTTGATTTAAAATGGCCTACATCTGTTGCCACAACAGTGCTCAGGACAACCTCCAACTCCCAAAGAAGCCACTGTATTTCAACTGCTCGTCCCCTCCCTACCCCAAAAGTGTCAAGTGGCCACTGGATCCACCTCATTGTTATAATTTATTACATTGCTAGAATCACCATATGTGAACAAGAGAATACCATCAAGTCCACTCTAGTCCATAGTTCTTCCCCCAAATCTGAGGGGACTGGGAAGCTGATGTCCACTCCAACTCCAAGTGAGGGAGGGCTTATATCCCATGTATATGGTGGGTGGGATGATCCTGCCTGCAGATGCAGGCCCTCTCCATTACTTAGGGTTTCTTTGTAGTAGGAAATCTCTTGTGTATGAGATTTGACAATTGAATTAAAGCTTTCCCACATATATATGATTTCTTTTTAGTAAGAATTTTCTAATGAATAAAGAGGGTTTCTCTCAGGTTGGGAACTTTCCCAGATGTAGGACATTTCTATGATTCTTTCCCAGTATAGCTTTTAAAGTAAGGAGTAAAAAATGAATATAAAGAGCAGACTACATTCAGTACACTTATATGGTTTCTCTCTAGTTTGAATTTTCTCATATTCCATGAAGTTTTGTTTCAGATGGAAGCATTCCCATGTTCATTGCAATACTAACTAATGTATGAATATATCATGCTCAATGAGATTTAATGTCTGGCTGAATTATTTCCAATATTCCTTACATACACAGGGTTTTACTCCTGCATGTTTCTTTGATCAGACTCTAGCTTTCCCAAATTCATGAAATCTCAAATGGTTTCTCTGAAAGATTAATTCTCAGGTATCTCATGAGGTTGAATTTCCTAGAAAATTTCACACTTAAAGGAGAGGACTACCGTGTGGTGCAAACTGGCAAAACTCATTGTCTTCATTCATTTTTTCTTACATAGATTCCCTCATGCTTAGATAAGCATGATGCAAATTCCTTTAAAGTGAAGTTACATTCATAGAAGTGTTATTTTGAGTAAATAATGCTTGCAGTCAGAGAATATATTTCCCCAAATTTCTTATATTCTCGGCCTTCATCTTAAGACTGTGCTGTTGTGGAAGTGGATATAGCTTCACTCACAAGCCTTTTATGTGGTTCTTTCTTCTGTTGTAATGTCCTACGCTTCTTCATAGTTTGTTCAGTACAGCAAAAGCCGTGATTAGAGAGAAATTTATACCATTGAATGCATTCATTAGAAAAGAGGAAAGATCCAATATCAGTCATCTAAGCATTCAAATTTGGAAGTTCAACAATATCTACTTTTTAAAAAATTGTATCATTCACGGCTATACTTGCTTCAAATGAGCCTCACATCCACTTTGGTGACTTTATAATTTGGAAGTGGGGCAGTGATACAGCACTTGATTTATTATGGGGACAAAACAAACCCCATAAATCAATCGTGGTTCCTTCAGTCTTCTGAAGGATAAAAAAGTTGCAACTACCAAAGATGCACGAGTAAGGTGTCCCCAAACAAAGGCCCAAATGGCAACCCAGGTAGTCCTGAACACTTTGCTTGGAATGACTATTTTTGCTCAATTTTTTTTCTTCTATTTATTAATATGAGATGCACTATTTTATATTTTTTAAAGTTTACCAAGTAAATTATAACACTTTTGCTTGCCTTGCCAAATCTGCACTTATTATTTGTTATTGACTTGCCAAGTAATGTATTTTTAAACATTTTATATCCTGTATTAGTCAGGCAAAGAGGTGCTGATGCAAAATACCATAAATCTGTAGGTCTTTATAAAGGGTATTTATTTGGCATAGAAGCTTACAGTTACCAGGCCATAAAGCATAAGTTTCTTCCTTCACCAAATTCTCTTACTCCATCTTGGAGCAAGACAGCTGCCAATATTTGCCAGGGTTCAGGCTTCTTTGGGTCCTCTCTCCTCCTGACTGAGTTTCTCTCTGGGTTCAGCACTTCTGTTTACTCCACAAGGTCAGTTGTAAACTATGAGGCTCTCTAAGCTTTGCCTCTCTTCCCAAGGCCCACTGTGAACTGTCAGGTGTATTGCTTGTGTCTTTACTCCGGGGACTTCTGTTTTTTTTAATCAGAACTCCAACCTCAAAAACTACTCCAACTCTGTCCTTTGCCATGTCTTTTTTTTTTTTCCCTCATTGTTTTTTTTATTATTTTTTTTTTATTTTTTTTATTATGGGTAAAAATCAAAATTCTCACAATACATACAAACATTTGTAAAATGATATATAAATATATATGCATATATGTGTATTTGCTTACAAAAATGTTATTTTATATATATATATATATATATACATATATTTTAAGAGGTGCTTAGATTACCTAAAATATTATACGGAACCCACTCGGATTCCCATGTTGCCCACCTCCCACACCTCCCACCACATCCAACACAAACATCTCCCATAGTGTGGCCCACCAACCTCAATGAACTTACACATCCTGGAGCCTTGCCACCAACCATAGACCACAGTTCACACTGTAGACCACACTCTCTCCCACTCAGTTCTGAGTGGTGTGTGCTGATTTAAAATGGCCTACATCCATTGCCACAACAGTACTCAGGACAACCTCCAACTCCCAAAGAAGCCCCTGTATTTCAACTGCTCATCCCCTCCCTACCCATGTCTTTTTATGTCTGAGAGCCCACCCACTAAGGGAGGGGGCTCAACACCCTACTGACTCTCGCCTAGTCAACTCGCTTTTCCTAAATTAATCATGCCCAGATTAAGAGACCAGTTTACAAGAATAATCCAGTATCTATTTTTGGAATTCATAATGATATCAAACTGCTACATATCCATTTACCCATCTTATGTTATATATTATTTTATGGTACACTTGAACACTTTATTGATGTCCTAGGCCATGAATATCATTATTACTTTATCCATTCAATGGTCATTCATATATATTAATTTAATTAACAGATATTGTTTTTAGGTTCATCCTGAATCTTGAAACTTCTGAGATTATTTTCTTTCTGCCTGAAGAATATTCTTTTACATTTCTTATAAAGTGAGTTGCTGCCAGCAAACTTTATTAGTTTTTACTCATCTGTAACGGTATTTATTTCAATTCTTCCTGAAGGATTGAAATGAATTAAATCTCAGGCCCCTATGATCTCCACTACATTTGAGAGCTCCCTAAGGGTTGAATTTCTCCATTCTGTTGTAAATTTAATCAGTTCTTTGGAGAAGAAAATAGGGGCTTTCAGTTTTACAGCCTGATTCCTGCTGCCCCATTCCCCAGAAAAAAATTGTGTGCTCTGGCTCTGTGGATGTGAATAATGGAACACCTCTCTGAGTTACACACCTGATTTTGGAGTTAACATTTGGGGGAGAAAGCACAGTATATTGAGTTCTTCTTTGGATCATTCTCAGGAGCAGTGCAACGGTGGTCAGCACCCCATTTTGCTCAATGATGGCCTCACCCAAAGTACAGCCACTGCTTTATGAGTTCCCATTTCTAATGGACTTAGGAGGTCCCTCCTGATCCCTCTGCCCTGGTTTAATGCCTTCTTTTGGGTCTTATGTGAACCCCTGAAAAGTATGTTCTTACCTACCCATTGCTGTGTGTGTAAGCCTTTTGTAAGTAGGACATTTTAGTTAGATTCCCTTAAGGGATCTTTCGATTAGGTCACTTTTTGTTAGAATGCTTTAGTTTAGTTAAGGACCTCTGATTAGATATCATGCCCCAGTATGGACTACAATCATTGTGCAGACATCCTACATACAAGGAACACATAGAGAAAGAGTGCTGCAATGTTTACCTTGCCATGCGGAAGAAGGCTACAGGATCTCCTACAGCTGTGGAGAGACAGAGAAACCCTGAGAGACTGAGGGAGAGTAGAGGCTCCATGGAGTCATGGAGCAGCTTGAATCTGAAGGCATCAAGGCCAGAGGATAAGGGAGAGGTGTGAGCAACTGTGTCTGTTGTCCCAGGGCTGAGCTCAGGGACAAAGTGAGTTTTAAGGAGAAGGCAGAGAGAGACAGGAAGGCTGAACATTTTACATTAGGAGGAGTCCAGCTGCAGGTAACCTTTGTTAAGACAGCATTTTTGATGATGCTTTGATTTGGACATTTTCACGGCCTCAGAACTGTAAGCTTCAACCCTAATAAAATCCAATAAAAGCCAACCTATTTCTGGTATTTTGAATTCACAGCATTTGGCAAACTCAAACAGCTAGGGACACATGGTTGGAGAGCTGCCCTGTTTCCAAAAGGCAGTGTTATCTATCTGTCCAGTTGATTCTCCTGTAAACTGTGGTTGTCTACAGACTAAGCAGGATTGAGTATTGGTAAGATGGAGGGGGAAGTGCTCTAGACCAGCAAGCCAAGCAAGACAGGGAATCAGGCAGGGCTGTCACATTGTTTGGTGCCTTGTGTAAAGTCACAGATGTACCTGGCACAGGCAGAGTTTGGGAGGTGGGTAGTGGCAGATAAAAACATGGGAACTGGAGTCTGGTGCTGCAGAGGAGTCAGGGCACAGAGAGGAGACTTTCTGCTCCTGCTCCTTTTGCCCTTTCCTCCTTCCCTTGGCCTCCAGCATTGAACCTCTGAGGAGGCTATACTTACTGTACCACTTCTGGGTCTCAGGTACAGATTCAGGTGTACCGTTTCCAGTTCTACATTCATCTTCTCCAATCTTGTGGTAGCTAAAGAAATATCTATGCCAAGATGTAATCTGTTGGTGCCAGGAAGGAAATGTCAAAACTCACATTACAGCATTGACTACACCAATAACATCACCAGAATGAGCAACATTAGCCCAGTGTCCCTCAAAAATAGTACGGGAATCCCAGAATATCCTGGGACATATGGCTGACAAGAATCAAAGTGATGATGTGAGATGGTGTAATGTTTGCAGAAAAACTCAGAGGGAGTGGATGCCAGATATTTCTAAGACTAATTAAATATTAAGTTTTCAACACATTTTAACAGTGTTGAAAATGACCCAGACCTCTTCAATCCCAGAAGAGAATGGAGAGTTTTGATAGGAAGAAGCTGATGAACAACTGAAGAAGTTGGAATGTAACACGTGTTCACTGCAGTTCCCCCAAGGCAGAGAGCGAATGTCCTGTTTGGGAACCAAACTCTCAGAACCCCAATGAAATCCATCATCATAGGTTCTGAATCCACAAAGGAGGACAGGGAGACAGCCCTGCTCAGCACTCACAGCCTCAGTTAGGGATGTGACTCACTCTAGTGGTTCTTCACTGGGGAGTAAGCAGTGGGAAATCTGTCTTCTCCTGTGGTGCTAACATCCTCTAACTGGACACGTGTAGAGAGCAGTGTGGACTTAACATGGTCACGTCCATGCTCCTCATCTCTGTGCTCACACTTGCTGAGGCAGGCATCCACCTGTCCTGGCAGCTTGGGAGGGGGCCGAGGGGAGTGAGCACTTTTCTTTTATGGGAGACTGTACTTGCAAAGGGTGAGGAGCAGCGTCCCCCCAGTAATGCTGCAGTTACAAAATAATATCTTCAAATCAACCACTTTGTATGATTTCATCGTGTACTCTTTTCATAATTTCTTTTAAATTATAAACAAATTATCTGTGCAAAGAGTATAAAAATACTTTATGTCTCTTATGGCAAACAGAAAACTTCCTTCTCTAACCTCAACCCCCATTCCTCCTTCCTCAGAATTATCTGTATTTACAGATTTCTTTGGGTACACATTTCTGTCTGTAAATACATGCATTCTCTAGTTTCATCCATCCCACAACCTATCATATTTGAGAAAAATATAGGAGTAAAACTTAAGAATATAAATAAATTTTCTAACTTCTTAAAATACTTGAGAATAGAAGCATATCACCTAAATATGAAAGGGTCATTTCTGATTTAAAATAATAATGAAAATTGGAGTGAAGTAGAAAGCAGGCCACTGTGGTTCAGTGGCTGTTAAACTTGAATCTACATCAGAATCAGATGAAGAAACTGAAAAAATATAAAGGTTTGGGGTTCCTTATAAGAAAATGCTTCAAAAATGGGCAGCATTATTTTTAAATTTTAATTTTTAAAATGCTTACCCAGAATGCAATGGATGGAAGAACCAGTGAAAATACCCAGGATAATTGGAAATAATTGAAAGCCCATCTTTACATAAACTAAGAGAAATTTTGAGTTTTGATGCATAAATTAGTGGTAACTAATTGAACACAAGTGAGTATGGAAGAAGATGTGGGAGGAGAAGATCTCAGAACAAACTGGAAGTGCACTTTTCCAATAGGAGAAAGTCATCCTGAATGCAGTCACAGCCGCTTTCTTCAAGATTGGCAACAAGTTGCACAGCCTGGAGGTGGAGTTTCTTTGGAGATTCACGTTCATTACAATAAAAGGGTTTCTCTCCAGTATGAATGTTGTAATGTTTAATGAGATACTGTCTCTGGCTGAAGGCTATTTCACATTCCTTACATATATAGGGTTTCCCTCCACTATGAATTTTCTCATGGTCAGTGAGCTTTGATTTGAAAGTTTTCCTACATTCCTTAACAGATATAGGGTTTCTCTCCAGTTTGTCTTCTCTGGTGTGTAATGAGGCTTGATTTATGAATGAAATCTTTCCCACGTCCATCACATTCATAAGGTTTCTCTCCTGTATGTATTCTCTGATGGTTAATGATGTTTTCCTTCTTGTTGAAGGCTTTTCCACATTCATTGCATATATAGGGTTTTTCTCCAGAATGAATGCTGTGATGTTTAATGAACTATTGCTTTTGGCTGAAGGCTTTTTCTGAATTCTTTACATTCATTTTGTTTCTGTCCACTATGAGATTTTTCTTGTTCTTTGACATTTTATTTGCACCTAAAGCTGTTTCACATTCCTTACATGCACAGGATTTCTTTGCAGTAGGAAGTCTCTCGTTTCTGAGATTTGATATTTCAATTAAAATTTCCCACATGTGTATGATTTCACTTCAGTTAGAACTTTCTGATGAATAAAGAGGTTTTCTGTCAGGTTGAAAACCTTCCAACATGCATTACACTTCTATGCTTGTTCAGCTGTAAGGCGTTTAAAATGATGTGTAAAAAATGAATGTAAAAGAGCAGACTATATTTGGACACTCATATGGTTTCTCTCTAATTTGAATTTTCTCCCATTCCATGAGGTTTTGTTTTAGATGGAAGCATTCCCATGTTCATTACAATACTAACTAATGTATGAATATTCCATGCTCAATGAGATTTAATGCCTGGCTGAAAGATTTCCAATATTTCTTAATACAAAGTGTTTTACACTTGCATGTTCCTTTGATGTGACTCTCGCTTTCCCAAATTGATGAAATCCCAAATAGTTCTCTGAAGGATTAATTCTCAGGTATCTCATGAGGTTGAAGTTTCATGAAAATTTCACCCTCATTACACTCAAAGGGGAGGACTACCATGTGGGGCAAATAGGCAAAATTCATTGCCTTCATCTTTTTTCCTTACATAGATGCCCTCATGCTTAGGTAAGCATGATGCAAATTCTTTCAAATAGAAGTTACATTGGTAGAAGTGTTATTCAGGAAACAATGCTTGGGGTCAGAGAAAATATTTTCCCAACTTTCTTACATTCTCTGCTTTCATCTTAAAACTGTACTGTTGTGGAAGTGGATATAGCTTCACTCACAAGCTTTCTGTTATGTGGTTCTTTCTGCTTCTTAATGTCATATGGTTCTTCATAGTTTCTGGGGTCCAGCAAAATCAATGCTTAGTTGGAAATTTATAGCTTTGAATGCATTCATTAGAAAAGAGGTATGATCCAATATCAATCATCTAAGTATTCAATTTTGGAAATGCAACAATATTTCCTTTTTATTTGTTCTATCATTCACGGTTCTTCTTGCTTCAAATGAGCATGACATCCAGTTTGGTGACTTCATAACTAAGAAATGGGGAAGTGATACAGCACTTGATTTATTATGGGGACAAAATAACACCCCATAAATCAATTCTGGAACCTTCAGGCTTCTGAAGGATAAGAAAGGTGCAGCTTCCAAGATGCATGAGTAAGGTGGCCACAGAACAAAGGCCGAAAAGGCAACCCAAGAAATAATGAACACTTTGTTTTGGACTGACAGTTTTTCTTCAATATTTTTCTTCCATTCATTTGGATGAAATGCACTATTTAATATTCTTTAAAGTGTACCAGGGAAATTATAACAGATTTGCTTGGCTTTCCAAATCTTCAATTATTATTTGTTATTGTTCTGCCAAATAATATCTTTTAAATCATTTTATATCCTGTATTAATAATCAGACAAAGGGGTGCTGAAGCAAAATGCCAGAAATCTGTTGGTCTTTATAAAGGGTATTTATTTGGGGTGGATGCTTACATTTACCAGGCCATAAAGGATAAGTTTCTCCTTCTCCAAAGTCTGTTAGCCCATCTTGGAGCAAGACAGCAGCCATCCTTTGCCAGGGATCAAGCTTCTTGGGTTCCTCTCTTCTCAGGGATAGGTTTCTCTCTGGGCTTAGCTCCTCTGTTTCCTCCACAAAGTCAGTTGTAGACTAAGTGCCTCTCTAAGCCTTGGCTTCTCTCCACAAGCTCAGATGTAAACTGTCAGTTGAATGGCTCATCTATTTTTCCCTGGGTATTCTGTCCTTGCTCATCAGAACTCCAACATCAAAAATTACTGCAACTCTGTGCTTTGCCAGGTCTTTTTATGTTTGAGACCCCACCCACCAATTTGCGGGGCTCAACACTCTACCGACTTTGGAAAAGTCAATGAACTTATCAAAACTTAATCATTGCCAGATTAACAGACCAGTTTACAAACATAATCAAATATCTATTTTTGGAATACATAGCAATATCAAACTGCTACATATCCATTTACACATCTCATGCTATATATTATTTTATGGTGTATTTAACACTTTTTTAATGTCCTAAGCCACGAATATCATTACTACTTTATCCATTCAATAGTCATTTAGATATATGAATTTAATTAACAGATATTATTCTTCAATCCATCCTGAATCACGAACCTTATGAGATTATTTTCTTTCTGCCTGAAGAATATTCTTTTACATTTCTATTAAAGGGAGTTGCTGCTAGCAAATGGTATCAGTTTTTATTCATCTGTAAAATATTTATTTCACTTCTTCCTGAAGCATTGAGATGAATTAAATCTCAGGCACTCCACAATCTCCACTGCTTCTGAGAGCCCCCTTGGGGTCATATTTCTCCATTCTGTTATAAATGCAATCAGTTCTTTCGTGAAGAAATTAGGGTCTTTCCATTTTACACCCTGTTTCCTGTCCCCCCCCCACTGCCACTAAACAGGCAAAATCTGTGCGCTCTGGCTCTGCAAAAGGGAATAATGGCACACTTTTCTTAGTTACACACCTGAATTTGGAGCTAAGATACATACAGTCACCCATAAAAGCAAAGTGCCCACTCCCCTCAGCACCCTCCCCAGCTGCCTGGCCAGGTGGAGACCTCACTCAGGAAGAGTGAGCATGGAGCACGAGGAGGATGGATGTGACTGTGTGAAGGCGATGCTGCTCTCTACACTTGTGCAGTTAGAGGGCTGTTAGCACCACAGGAGAAGACAGACTTCCTGATGCTTAATCCACAGAGAAGACCTACTAGAGGGACTCACATCATTAACTGAGGCTGTGAGTGCTGAGCAGGGCTTTCTCCCTTTCCTCTTTGCTGATCAAGAAACTATGATGACGGTTTTCATTGTGGCGCTGAGAATTTGGTTCCCAAACAGGACTTTCCCTCTCTGGCTTGGGGGAATGGCCGTGAACACGTGTTACATTCCAGATTCTTCAGTTGTTCAATAGCTCTTCCCATCCAACCCCTCCATTATCTTCTGGGATTGAAGAGGACTGCATCATTTCCAACTCTGTTAAAAATGTGTTGAAAATTTAATATTTAATTAGTCTGAGAGCTTTTGGCATCTGTACCCTCTGAGGTTTTCTGCAAAATTGCACTACCTCACAATCTCACATCTATTATTGTCAGCCCTAGATCCCAGGACTTTCTGTGTTTCCCATAATATTTATTAGGGTCACTAGCCTAAACTTGCTCATTCTGGTGATGTTAATACTGAAGCTAATGCTGTAATGTGAACTTTAACTTTTCCTTCCTGACACCAACAGGTTTCATCTAGGCATTACTATTCTTTTAGCTGCCCCAAGATTGGAGAAGATGAATATAGAACTGTGAGCAGGAGACCTGATTCTGTGCTTGAGACCCAGGAGGGGAACAGTAAGAGCAGCCACCTCAGAGTTTCCAAGCTGGAGGCCAAGGGAAGCAGGGATGGGCAAAAGGAACAGGAACAGGAAGTCTCCTCCCTATGCCCTGACTCCTCTGTGCACAAGACCCCAGGTCCCATGCTTTTTTCTGCCCCTGCCCACCTGGCCAAACCCTGCCTGAGGCAGGTACATCATACTGGGGCATCTGTGACTATAGACTAGTCTGCAAACCAAGTACCTCCCCTGCCTGACTCACTGTCTTGCAGGCCTTGGTGGCCAAGAACACTTCCCCCTCATCTTACCAGTACTCATTCTCAGCTAGTCTTGAGACACCCACAGTTTAATGGTGAATTCACTGGACAGGAGCATCACTCTGCCGTTTGGGAACACAGCAGGTCTCCAAACCTGTGTCCTTAGCTGTTTCAGTTTACCAAGTGCTGCCATTGCAAAGAAATTGGTTGGCTTTTATTAGAATTTATTAGGATTAAAGCTTACAGTTCTAAGGCTGTGAAAATATCCAAATCAAGGCACCATCAAAAATGCTGTCTTAACAAGGATCAGCTGCTGCTGGACTCCTGCCAAGGCAAAATTTTGCACCTGCCTGTCTCTCTCTGTCTTCTCCTCCAAACTCACTTTATCCCAGAACTCAGCAGTGGGCCATAAGTCTCAATTGCTCACACCTCTCCCTTCTCCTCTGGCCTGGATGTATTCAGCTTCAAGCTGCTCCATGATTACAGCCTCTCCATTACACTCTCAGTGTTAATGTGTCTTTCCACAGCTGTAGGATATAATGTAGCCCTCTCCCACATGTCAGGGTAAACATGGCAGCACTCTTTCTCTGTGTGTTCCATGTATGTAGGACTTCAGCACAGTGATTGGGGTGCATCCAGGTGCCTGAAATATAACGAGGCCCTTAACTAAACTAAAGCATTCTACCACAAAGTGACATAATCAAAAGTTACCGTATATGAATCTAAACAAAATGTCCTACATACAAATGTCTTATGCATACAGCAATTGGTTAGTAAGAACATACATTTCTGTTGTCCATGCAAGACTCAAACGAGGGCATTAACCCAGGGCACAGGGATCACAAGGGGTCTCCTAAGTCTGGAAGTAATGGTAACTCATGAAGCAGTGGCTGTACATAGGGTGAGGCAATCATTGAGCAAAATGGGATGCTGAACATCATTGCACTGGTTCCTAGAATGGTCCCAAGAAGAACTCAGTATACTTTGCTTTCCTACATTCCTTAGATATGTATGTTTTGTATCCAGTTTGTCTTTTCTGGTGTGTAATGAGGCTTGATTTCTGAATGAAATCTTTCCCACATCCATCACATTCATAGGATTTCTCTCCAGTATGTATTCTCAGAAGGTTAATTAGGTTTTCCATTTGCTTATAGGCTTTTCCATATTCATTGTATATATAGGGTTTTTCTGCAGAATGAATGCTCTGATGTTTAATGAACTGTTCTTTTTGCCTGAAGGCTTTTTTGCATTCTTTACTTGAATTTTGTTTCTGTCCCCTATGAGTTTTTTCATGTATTTGAGATAGATTTTTACCTAAATTTTTTTTATGAGAATTGCATGCATAGGATTTGTTTGCAGTAGAAAATCTCTTGTATCTGAGATTTGACATTTGAATTAAGGCTTTCCCACATATATATATGATTTCTCTTCAGTAAGATTTTTCAGATGAATAAAGACGTTTTCTGTCAGGTTGAAAAATTTCCCACATGTATTACATTTCTATGCTTCTTCCCCTGTATGGCTTTTAAAATGAAGAGAAAAAATGACTGTAAGGACACATTCATTCAGGACACTCATATTGTTTCTCTGTAGTTAGGATTTTCTCATATTACCTGAGGTTTTATTTCAGACGGAAGCATTGCCATGTTCATTACAATACTATCTACTATATGAATATTTCATCCTCAATGAGATTTAATGCCTGGTTGAAGAATTTCCAATATTCATTTCATATACAGAGTTTTACTACTGCATGTTTCTTTGATATGACTCTAGCTTTCCCAAATTCATGAAATCTCAAATGGTTTCTCTGAAGGGTTAATTCTCAGGTATCTCATGAGTTTCAATTTCCAAGAAACTTCACACTCATTACAGTTAAAGGGGAGGACTACCATATAGCACAAACTAGTGAAACTCATTGTTTTCATTTTTTTCATTACATAGATTCTCTCATGCTTAGATAAGCATGATGGAAATTTCTTTAAAGTGAAATTACATTCATAGAAGTTTTATTTTGAGGAAAGAATGCTTGTGGTCAGAGAAAATGTTTTCCCAACTTCCTTACATTCTCTGCCTTCATCTTAAGTCTGTACTCTTGTGGAAGAGGATATAGCTTCATTCACAGCCTCTTGTTATATGTTTTTTTTCTGCTTCTTAATGTCCTATGCTTCTCCATAGTTTGTGGGATGCTGCAAAAACAATGCTCAGAGGGAAATTTATAGCATTGATTGTATTCATTAGAAAAGAGTAAATATCAAATATCAATCATCTAAGTGTCCGAATTTGGAAAGTGCAACAATATCTCCTTCTTACTTGTTCTATCATTCATGGTTCTTCTTGCTTCAAATGAGCATCACATCCAGGTTGGTGACTTCATAACTAGGAAATGGGCAAGTGATACAGCACTTGACTTATGATGAGGACAAAACAACACCCAATAAGTCAACCCTGGAAACTTCAGGCTTCTGAACGATAATAAAAATGCAGCTTCCAAAGTTGCACGAGTAATATGGTCTCAAAACAAAGGCCAAATAGCAACCCAGGAAATCCTAAACACTTTGGTTTGGACTGAATATTTTTGTTCAATTTTTTTTCTTCTATTCATTTGGATGAGATGCGCTATTTAATATTCTTTAAAGTTTACCAGGGAAATTATAATACTTTTGTTTGCCTTTCCAAATCTGCACATATTATTTGTTACTGACTTGCCAAATAAAGTATTTTAAAACATTTTATATCTTGTATTATTCTGCCAAAGGTGTGCTGATGCAAAACACCTGAAATCTGTTGGACTTTATAAAGGGTATTTATTTGGGTTAGAAGCTTACACTTATCAGGTCATAAAGGATAAGTTTCTTCCTTCACCAAAGTCTGTTATCCCATCTTGGAGCAAGACAGCTGCTGACATTTGGCAGGCTTCAGACTTCTTGGGTTCCACTCATCCCAGGGCTGTGTTTCTCTCTGGGCTCATCAACTCTGTTTCCTCCAAAAGGTCAGCTGTAGACTATGATGCTCTTTAAACTTTGCCTCTCTCCACAAGGCCAGCTGTGAACTGTCATGTGAATGGCTTGTCTCTTTCCTTCAGGGCCTTCTGTGCTTGCTCATCAGAACTGCAACATCGAAAACGATTCCCTCTCTGTCCTTTGCTATGTCTTTCTATGTATGAGGCCCCACTCACCAATGGGCGGGACACGATGCCCCACCGAATCTGGCCCAGTCAACACCCTTATCATAACTTAACCATGCCCAGATTAACAGACCTGTTTTCAAGCATAATACAATACCTATTTTTGGAATTCATAATGATATCCAGCTGCTACATATCCATTTACCCATCTTATGCTATATATTATTTTATTGTGTATGTTTACACTTTACTGATGTCCTAGGCCATGGATATCATTATTACTTTATCCATTCTAAATTCATTTAGATACATGAATTTAATTAACAGATATTGTTCTTCCATCCATCCTGAAACTTGAACTTTCTGAAATTATATTTTTTCTGCCTGAAGAATATTCTTTTACATTTTTTAAAAGTGAGTTGCTGCTAGCAAACCTTATTAATTTTTAATTATCTTTAAAAGTATTTCAATTCTTTCTGAAGGATTGAGATGAATTAAATATCAGGCCCTGGACGATCTCCACTGATTTTCCAGTGAAAATCTGTGCGCTCTGGCTTTGGGGATGGGAATAATGCCAGACTTCTCTGAGTTGCACCCCTGATTTTGGAGCTAAGATTCAATGGAGAAAATACAGTATATTGAGTTCTTCTTGGGACCATTCTAGGGACCACTTCAATGGTGGTCAGCACCCAATTTCTTCAAATATCTTCAAATCAACCACTTTGTATGATTTAATTATGTACTATTTTCATAATTTATTTTAAATTATAACCAAATTATAAGTACAAAGAGTATAAAAACAATTTATGTCTGTTATGGCAAACAACAAAATTCCTTCTTAGCCTAAATCCCCATTCCTTCTACCTCAGAATTATCTGCCTTGTTATATGGTTTTGGGTACACATTTCCATTTGTAAATACATGCATTCTCTTGTTTCATCCATCTCACACCATATCACAGATAAGAAAAATATTGGAGTACAACTTAATAATACAAATAAATTTTCTAATTTCTTAAAATCCTTGAGATTAGAATTATATTGACTAATTATGAAAGGATCATTTCTGATTTAAAATACTAAGGAAAATAGGAGTTATGAAGAAAGCAGGCCACTTTAGCTCAGTGGCTGTTAAACTTGAATCCACACCAGAATCAGGTGAAGAAACTGAAAAAATATAAATGGTTGGAATGCCTTATAAGAAAATACTACAATAACGGGCAGCATTTTTTTAAAAATGGTAATTTTTTAAATGCTTACTCAGAATGTAATGGACTGTAGAACCCCTGAAAACAACCAGTATAATTTGAAGTAAGTGGAAATCCCTTCTTTACATAAAGAGAGAAATCTCGAGTTCTGATGCATGACTTAGTGGTAACAAATTGAACACAGATGAGTGAGGAAGAAGATGTTGGAGGAGCAGATCTCAGAACAAAATGCAAGTGCACTTTTCCAAAAAGAGAAAGACATCATGAATTGCACAGTCACAGCCACTTACTTAAAAGATTGGCAACAAGGTGCACAGACTGGAGGTTGAGATTCTTTGGAGATTCACATTCATTACAATCACAGGGTTTCTCTCCAGTATGAATGTTGTAATGTTTAACGAGATACTGCCTCTGGCTGAAGGCTATTCCACATTCCTTAAATATATAGGGTTTCCCTCCACTATGAATTTTCTCATGGTCAGTGATATTTGATTTGCTACTGAAGGATTTCCTACATTCCTTACAGATATAGGGTTTCTCTCCAGTTTGTCTTCTCTGGTGCACAATGGGTCTTGATTTCTGAGTGAAAGCTTTCCCACGTCTGTCACATTCATAGGGTTTGACTCCAGAATGTATTTTCAGATGGTTAATTAGGTTTTCCTTCTGATTGAAGATTTTCCCATTCACTGCATGTATAGGGTTTTTCTCCAGAATGAATACTCTGATGTTTTATGAACTACCTATTTTGGCTGAAGGCTTTTCTGCATTCTTTACATTAATTTGGTTTCTGTCCACTACAAGTTTTTTCATGTTATGTGAGATACAATTTGTACCTAAGGGCATTTTCACATGACTTACATGCATGTAGATTCTTTGCAGTAGGAAATCTCTTGTATGTGAGGTTTGATATTTGAATTAAAGCTTTCCCACATATTTATGAATTATCTTCAGTAAGAATTTTCTGATGAATAAAGAGGTTTTTTGTCAGGTTGAAAACTTTCCCAAATGTATGACATTTCTAAACTTTTTCACCTGTATGGCTTTTAAAATGAGGAGTAAAAAAATGACTGTAAAGAGCAGACTACATTCAGGACACACATATGGTTTCTCACTAGTTTCCAATTTCTCACATTCCATGAGGTTTTGTTTCAGATGGAAGCATTCCCATGTTCATTATACTGATAACTAATAAATATGAATATTTCATTCTCAATGAGATTTAATGCCTGGCTGAAGGATTTCCAATATTCTGTACATACACAGGGTTTTACTCTTGCATGTTTCTTTGATGTGACTCTAGCTTTCCCAAATTCATGAAACCCCAAATTGTTTCTGTGAATGATTCATTCTTTGTTCTCATGAGGTTGAATTTCCAAGAAAACTTCACACTCATTACAGTTAAAATGGAGGACTTTCATGTGGGCAACTGGCAAAACCCATTGTCTTCATTCTTTTTATTATATAGATTCCTTCATTGTTAGGTAAGCATTGATGTAAATACCTTCTAAGTGAAATTTCATTCATAGAAGTGTTATTTGGAGGAAACAGTGCTTGCAGTCAGAGAACATATTTTCCCTTCTTTCTTACATTCTCTGTCTTCATCTTAATTCTGTACTTTGTGGAAGTGGGTATAGCTTCATTCACAAGCTTTTGGTTATGTGATTCTTTCTGCTTCTTAATGTCCTATGCTTCTTCATAGTTTGTGGGACGCAGCAAAAGCAGTGCTACAGCAAAATTTATAGCATTGAATGCATTCATTAGAAAAGAGGAAAGATCCAATATCAATAATCTAGGTGTCCAATTTGGGAAGTGCGACAATATCTTCTTTTTATTTGTGCTATCATTCATTGCTCTTCTTGCTTCAAATGAGCATCACATCCAGTTTGGTGACTTCATAACTAAGAAATTGGCAAGTGATACAGCACCTGATTTATGATGGGGAGGAGACAACACGTTCCATAAATTAACCATGGGACCTTCATGCTTCTGAAGGATAAGAAAGGTGCAGCTTCAAAAATGCACGAGTAAGGTGGCTCCAGAACAAAGGCCAAAACGGCAACACAGGAAATCATAAACACTGTTTTGCACTGACTAATTTGTTCATTTTTTTCCTTCTATTTATTTGGATGAGATGCAGTATTTAATATTCTTTAAAGGTTTCCTGGAAAATTATAACACTTTTGGTTGCCTTTCCAAATCTGCACATATTATTTGTTATTGACTTGCCAAAAAATGTATTTTAAAACATTTTATATGCTCTATTAGTCATCCAAATGTGTGCTGATGCAAAATACCAGAAATCTGTTGGGCTTTGAAAAGGGTATATATTTGGGTAGAATCTTACAGTTACTGAAGCATAAATTTCTTCCTTCACCAAAGTCTGTATCCCGTCTTGGAGCAAGACAGCTGCAGACATTTCCCAGGGTTCAAGCTTCATGGGTTCCTTTATTCCCAGGGCTGCATTTTGTCTGGGCTCAGCTCTTCTGTTTCCTCCACAAGGTGAGTCATAGACTATGAGGCTCTCTAAGCTTTGCCTCTCTCCACAAGGCCATCTGTGAACTCTCAGGTGAATGCCTTGTCTCTTTTCCCTGGGGCCATCTGTCCTTGCTCATCAGAACTCCATATCAGAAACAACTCGAGCTCTGCCCTTTGCCATGTCTGTTTAGGTTTGAGACCCCACCCACCAATGGGTGGGGCTCAACACCCTACCGACTGTGGCCCAATCAGCCCCCTCATCATAACTTCATCATGCCCAAATTAACAGACAGTTTTACAAGCTCCTCCTCTCTATTTTTGGAATTCATAGTGATGTCCAACTGCTACATATCCATTTACCCATCTTATCCTATATATTATATTATGTTGTATTTTAACACTTTATTGATGTCCTAGGCCACAGATATCATTATTACTTTATCCATTCAATAGTCATTTAGATATATGAATTTAATTAACAGATATTGTTCTTCAATCCATCCTGAATCTTGAATATTCTGAGATTATTTTCTTTCTGACTAATGAATATTCTTTTACATTTCTTTTAACGTGAGTTGATGCTAACAAACTTTATTAGGTTTTACTCATCGTAAAAGTATTTATTTCACTTCTTCCAGAAGGATTGAGATATATTAAATCTCAGGCCCTCGACTATCTCCCCTGCTTTTGAGAGCAACTTTAGGGTTGAATTTCTCCCTTCTGTTGTAAATGTAATCAATTCTTTGGAGAAGAAATTAGGGGCTTTCAGTTTTACAGCCTGCTTTTGTCACCCCACCCCCCAGACAAAATCTGTGCACTCTGGCTCTGGGGATGGGAATAATGGCACACCTCTCTGAATTACACACCTGATTTTGGAGCTAAGATTTGTTTGAGAAAGCACAGCATATTGAGTTATTCTTGGGTCATTCTAGGGAACAATGCAATGGTTGTCAGCACACGATTTTGCCCAATGATGGCCACACCCAAAGTACAGCCACTGCTCCATGAGTTCCCATTTCTCCCAGACTTGGGAGACCACTACTGATCCCTGTGCCTGGGGTTAATGACCTTGTTTGAGTCTTGTGTGGACCCCGGAACAGTATGTTCCTACTCCCATTGCTGTTTGTGTAAGCCTTTTGCATGAAGGACAGTTTGGTTAGAATCAGATAAGGGTCCTTTTGAATAGTCACTCTTTGTAAGATTGTTTTAGTTTAGTTAAAGTTCTCTGATTAGATTTCATGCACCAGGATGGACCGCAACCATTGTGCTGAAGTCCTACATAAATGGAACACACAGAGAAAGATTGCTGTCATGTTTATCCTGACATATGAGAAACGCCTCAAGGATCTCCTACAACTGTGGAGAGACACAGAAACCCTGAGAGGCAGAGGGAGAGACCAGAGGATGGAGTCATGGAGCATCCTGAAACTGAAGACACCCAGGCCAGAGGAGAAGGGAGAGGTGTGATCAGTTGAATCTGATGGCCCACTGCTGAGATCAGTGAGAAAGTGAATTTGGAGGATAAGGCAGAGAGAGACAGGCAGGCCCAACATTTTGCCTTGGCAGGAGTCCAGCAGCAGCTGACCCTTGTTAAGACAGCATTTTAAATGATGACATGATTTAGATATTTTCACAGCCTCAGAACTGTAAGCTTTAAACCTAATAAATTCCAATAAAAGCCAAACTATTTCTGGTATTTTGCATTGGCAGTGCTTGGCAAATTCAAAGAGTTAGGAATACAGGTTTGGAGAGCTGCCTTGTTCCAAATGACAGTGTGAGGCTGTTGCCAGTCAGTTCACCTGTAAACTGTGGGTTTCTCCACACTAGGCAGGATTGTTTACTTGTAAGACAGAGGGGCAGTGCTCTTGGTCAGCAAGATCGGCAAGACAGGTAGTCAGGCAGGGAGTCACATGGTTTGGGGACTAGTATAAAGTCACAGATTCCCCAGTATGGTGTACCTGCCTAAGGCAGATGTTGGACAGGTGTTCAGGGTGAGATTAAACCATGGGACCTGGGGACTGGTGCTCAGAGGAGTCAGGGCATAGAGAAGAGACTACCTGTTTCTGCTCCTTTTGCCATTCCCTCCTTCCCTTGGCCTCCACGGTTGATCCTCTGATGAGGCTGCTCTTACTGTACCCCTCCTGGTTTTCAGACACCAACTCATGTCTCCTGCTTCCAGTTCTATGTTCACCTTCTCCAATCTTGGGGCAGGGAAGAACGAGCAATGCCAAGATGAAAACTGTTGGTGACAGAAAGGAAATGTCAAAATTCACATTACTGCATTGGCTACTCAATAACATCACCAGAATGAGCAACATTAAACATGTGACCTTAATGAATAGTACAGAAATCCGAGAAAGTTCTGAGACCTAGGGCTGAGAAGAATAGAAGTGAGGATATAAGAGAGGGCAATGTTTACAGAAAACTTCAGAAGGTGCTGATGCCAGATATTTATCAAACTAATTAAATATTAAATTTTCAACAGATTTTCAACAGTGTTGAAATGATGCAGACTTCTTAAATCCCAGAAGAGATTGGAGGGGTTGGATGGGAAGAAGTTGATATACAACTGAAGAAGCTGGAATGTAACACATGTTCACTGCACTTCCCCCAATCCAGAGAAGGAATGTCCTTTTTTAGAACCAAACTCTCAGAGCCCCAGTGAAAACCATCATCATAAGTTCTGGATCTGCAAAGGAGGACAGGGAGAAAGCCCTGCACTGCACTCACAGCATCAGTTAGTGATGTGAGTCACTCTATCCGGTGTTCACTAGGGAGTAAGGAGCAGTAAATCTGTCTTCTCCTGTGGTGTTAACAGCCCTCTAACCAGACATGTGTAGAGAGCAGGGTGGCCTTCACATGGTCACATCCATGCTCCTCATGCTCCATGCTCACTCTTGCTGACGGTGGCCTCCACCCATCCAGGCAGAGCAGGAGGGTGCCCAGGGTAGAGAGCAGTTTTCCTTTATCGGTGACTGTATTAGCAAAGGGTGAGGGGAAGTGCACCTTCCCAGTAATGTTGCAGAAAAAATTTGATATCTTCTAATCAACTACTTTGTATGATTTCATTGTGTAATATTTTCATAATTTCTTTTAAATTATAACCAAACTGTCCATGCAAAGAGTATAAAAATAATTTATGTCTGTTATGGCAAACAGCCAAATTCCTTCTCTATCCTCAATCCCCATTCCTCTTTCCTCAGAATTATCAGCATTGGCAGATTATTTTTGGTACATTTTTCTGTTTGTAAATACATACATTCTCGAGTTTCATTTATCCCATAGCTTATCATATATGAGAAAATATTGGAGTACAGCATAAAAATATAAATAAATTTTCTAACTTCTTAAAATACTTGAGATTAGAGGTATATCGTCTAATCATGAAAGGATCATTTCTGAATTGAAATATTGAAGAAAATTGGACTTAAGTAGAAAGCAGGGGACTGTAGTTTATTTATTATGTTGTAAATGTAGTCAGTTCTTTAGAGAAGAAATTAGGGGTCTTCAGTTTTACAGCCTGCTTCCTGCCCAACAAACCCAGGCAAAATCTGTGCACTGTGGCTCTGGGCATGGGAATGATTGCACACCTCTGTGTTACACACCTGATTTTGGAGCTAAGATTTGGTGTAGAGAGCACAGTATATTGCATTCTTTTTGGGATTTTTCTAGGGACCAGTGCAATTTTGTTCAGCACCCCATTTTGGTCAAAGATTGCCACACCCAAAGTACAGCCACTGCTCAGGAGTTCCCATTTCTCCCAGACTTTGGAGCCCATCCTGATCCCTGTACCCTGGTTAATGTCATCGTTTTGAGTTTTGTGTGGCTGGCTCCCAGAGAAGTATGTTCTTATTAACCTATTCCTGTGTGCATGAGCCTTTTGTATGTAGGGCATTTTTGTTAGATTCACACAAGGGAAATTATTATTATCACACTTTTTGTTAGAATGCTTTAGTTTAGTTAAGGGCCTCTGATTAGTTTTCAGTCACCAGGATGGACCCCAATCATTGTGCTGAAGTTCTACATACATGGAACACACAGAGAAGAGTGCTGCATGTTTACCCTGCCATGTGGGAGAGGGATCCTAGATCTCCTACAGTTGTGGAGAGACACAGATAAACTAATAGGCTGAGGGAGAGGCCAGAGGCTGTAGTCATGGAGCAGCTTTAAGTTGAAGACATCCAGGCTAGAGGAGAATGGAGAGGTGTGAGAATGTGTCTGATGACCCACTCGTGAGCTCTGGGAGAAAGAGTTTGGAGGAGAAGGCATAGAGAGACAGGAAGGCCCAATATTTTGCCTTGGCAGTATTCCTGTAGCAGCTGACACTTGCTAAGACAGCATTTTAGATGATGACTTGATTTGGACATTTTCACAGCCTCAGAACTGTAAGTTTCAAATGTAATAATTTCCAATAAAAGCCAAACTACTTCTGGTATTTTGCATTGGCAGCACTGGGGAAACTCAAACCGGGGACACAGAGTTGGAGAGCTGCCCTGTTCCCAATCAGCAGTGTGATGTTGATGCTCAGTGATTTCACCTGTAAACTGTGGGTATCTCCAGACTAGGCAGGAATGAGTCCGGGTAAGATGTAGGGGGAAGTGCCCTTGGCCATGAAGACCTGCAAGAATGGAGTCAGGCAGGGTTGTCACAGTGTTTGGGGACTAGTATAAAGTCACAGATGCCCCAGTATGTTGTACATACCCCAGGCACTGGTTGGCCAGGTTGCAGGGGCAGATAAAAGCATGGAACCTGTGGTCTGGTGCAACAGATGTCAGGGCACACAGAGGATTCTCTGCTCCTGCTTCTTTTGACTTTCCCTCCTTCCTTTGGCCTCCCACCTGGACACTCTGGGGAGGCTGCTCTTACTATATCCCTACTGATTCTCAGATACAGACTCAGGTGTCCTGCTTCCAGTCCTACATTCAACTTCTCCAATTTTGGGGCAATTATAGTAAAAGCAATGCCAAGATGAACGTGTTGGTGTCAGGAAGGAAATGTAAAAATTCACATGACATCACTGACCACAGCAATAACACCACTAGAATGAGAAACATTAGGCCAGTGACCATAATAAATAGTAGAGGAATCCCAGAAAGTCCTTGGACAAAGGACTTAAAAGAATAGAAGTGAGGTTGTGAGAGAGTGCAATGTTTGCAGAAAACCTCAGAGGGTACAGATGCCAGATATTTCTCAGATTAATTAAATATATAAATTTCAACACATTTTTAACAATGTTGAAAATGATGCAGACCTCTTCAATCCCAGAAGAGAATGGAGGTGTTGGATGGGAAGAAGCTGATGTACACCTGAAGAAGCTAGAATATAACATGTGCTCACTGCAGTTCCCCCAAACCAGAGAGGGAACCAAATGCTCACAACCATATTGAAAACCATCATCATAGGTTCAGGCTCCATAAAGGAGTACAGGGAAAATGCCCTGGTCAAAACTCACTGCCTTATTTAGTGATGTGTGTCACTCTAGCGGGTCTAACCTGGGGAGTAAACAGCAGGAGGTCCATCTTCTGCTGTGGTGCTAACAGCCATCTAACCAGACACGTGAAGAGAGCAGTGTGGCCATCACATGGTCGCATCCATGATCCTCATGCTTTGTGCTCAGTTCTGCTGAGGGAGGTCTCCACCTGTCCAGAGAGCTGGGGGTGATGCCGAGGGAAGTAAGCACTATTCTTTATGGGTGACTATATTTGCAAAGATTGAGGGGAAGTCGCTCCACACCCAGTAATGTTGCAGATACAAATCACTACCTTCAAATCAACCACTTTGTACGATTTCATTGTGTACTATTTTCATTTTATTTAAATTATAATAAAATTTTCCATGCAAAGAGTATAAAAATAATTCATGTCTGTTATGGCAAACAGTCAAATTCATTCTCTAGTCTCAACCACCATTCTTCCTTCCTCAAAATTATCTGCATTGGTAGATTCTTTTTGGGTACACATTCCTGTTTGTAAATACATGTATTCTCTAGTAGCATCCATCCCACAGCCTATCATATATGAGAAAAATATTGGAGTACAACTTAAGAATATAAATAAATTTTTCAACTTCTTAAAATACTTGAGATTAGAAATATATCTCCTAATTTTGAAAGGATCATTTCTGATTTAAAATAAGAAGGAAAATTGAAGTTAAGTAGAAAGCAGGACGCTGTAGTTCAGTGGCCCTTTATCATGAATCCACATAAGAATCAGGTGAAGAAACTGAAAAAATATAAATGGTTGTGGTGCCTTAGAAGAAAATGCTACAATAATGGGCAGCATTATTTTAAAAATGATAATTTTTAAAATGCTTACCCAGATTGTAATGGATTGAAGAACAAGTGAAAACAACCAGGATAATTTGAAATAAGTGGAAAGCCCATCTTTACATAAACTAAGAGAAATCTCGAGTTCTGATGCATAAATTAGTGGGAACAAATTGAAAACAGATTTTTTAATTCATCTTGGAGGTAGATGGTGCCAGGAATGATCCAAAGAAAGTTTGGAATCAGGGGACTTCATTACATGTGCAATGCAGGCAAATTTACTTACGCTGAAGCTCCATTTTATACTGCAAAGTTGATAACAAAATAGGGCATTTTTCACTAATTCCTCAGCTTGGTACGTGAGAGCACTGCTTGTTTCTGTGTTCCCAGACAATCTTTCTTGGGAATTCAGACCATAACATCTTAATGGTGTGTTCATTCTGCTCTGCCTCCTCCAACTGATGTATGCAGTATGCAATGTCCTTGGAGACATTTACTAATGTTTCTCTGCCAGTAAACATACTTTTTAAATCCTTAACCCTTATGCTCCAGCACTCAGCATCTTTTCCAACAATTCCCCCTTTTTGTTTTTTGTCCAGGGTAACTGTGCCAGTTTTAGGTTACCCTCCTCTGAAGGTCTTACCCATCCCTGGCCACCAGCCAAGTTCAATGGACAGGAGTTTCAGATTCAAGGGTTTTAAGCAGAATCAAGTTATTAGCATGGCTGGCCATTTCAACCCTATTAATGTGGGACAGCAGGGCTTTGTGAATACCTCCTAATAACTTAAAAGTAGCAGACTACCAAATATTAACACATTGAAGTTAGCAAGTACAGAGGTTGATTGCCACCTATGTAAGGGGTTTATTTTATTTAATTGATCTGTCACTGATTGCCAAAATTTGTTACGTGAAAGCATAGTAAGTTGATTCTGAGACATGCTCAAATTCCTTTTTTGCAAATCTGTAATTTCTATAGAAAAATTTGTTTCATCACCTATTAAATGATTTTTAATTTTTTCCCATTCATAATTCTAATCATTGTATGGGAGATAAGTGATACAAAAAACACTTTCATTCCAATCATAATTCAAACCTCGTTTTAAATTGAGATTATATACCTAATCTCCCATTTGTGTAACAGCCATCTCTAAGTCATTAAGGATATTATTAATTTGCCCATCAATATATTCCTGTCTATGCCATAGCTCACTAACATTTTAATGCCAATTTCTAATATATAGTCTTGTTTGGATATTCTCATGTAAGGCAGTTTCTGCCACAGCAGCAGCTGTAATCATACCTATAAGCCTTAATACAGCAGCTATAATTAATCCAATTAAATGTTTGGTTCATTTCAAATAATGATTTAGAAAGTGCCAAATGATTTCTTTCTCAGGGGAAGACTGCCAGCAGCGATTCATATGAACCCAAAGCCATATTCCACAATGCCTTTGTCCTATTAGAACCACAGTAGAACTTTCCTGTAAAACAGACTTTGATACACAAGTGTAAAGGAAGCAATTGCTGCAGAAAAACCCTGTTTGATTAATGCTCACTCTTCCAACTATAAACTGTGGTCCATGGTTGGTGGCAAGGCTCCAGGATGTGTAAGTCCATTGAGGGTGGTGGGCCACACTTGTGGGATATGTTTGTGTGGGATGTGGTGAGAGGTGTGGGAGGTGGGCAACATGGGAATCCCAATTGGTTCCATGTAATATTTTGGGTATCTAAGCGCCTCTTAAAATATATTTATATATATACATAAATAACATTTTTGTACCAAATGCACATATATGCATATATATTTATATATCATTTTGCAAATATTGGTTTGCATTGTGAAAATTTTGATTTTTACCCACAATTAAAAAAAAAAAAAACAATGGGATCCCATACACATACTGTAAGAAATTAAGTGTATTTTCTTTTTGAAATGGTAGTATTAGTTTTACTGCCATGCCATTCAAAAATTGGGCTAGTTCCCAAAAATAATTTCCACAAAATCTTTTTAGTTCTGTTAGTTAAGTGTCCCATAGTTGTGGGATAAACCTTCCCTGATGAGTCCAATTTAGTGATGTATTTATACTTATGACATCCCCAAAATTCCAAAAATAATGATGCTTTCATTAGTTGTTTTGTTGGATTATTAATTTTTCAACTTATGGTTGTGTTTACATTAGGTTTTGGAATCCTTATAATTGCCCAATTGAGTACAATTCTATAGGAATTATTAAAGAGCACAACGTCAGATGAGACATGGCATGTATGCCATTTACCATTTTGTAGTATGATTTTGGGGCTGTATACATGGATCGATGGATCCTATGCAGATAGTTCATTCAAGAAAAGGCAAGGTTAAATTTTCCATAAATTTCCCTTCCTCCTCAGGTTTTAGAGGAAGGTGAGAATCAACGGGCCCAAGAAAATGAAAAGTCTAATTAATACAAACAGGGTAGGATTTGTTCCCCCAAGTCAACAATTCTAAAAGAGGTGAATTAGTAATATAAGCCCAATATGTATAATTATGTGAAGGTGCACTACTAACTGCTGAGGTTGTCAAGGTAAGCATAGCAAAGAATAACTGTGTTAGAGAGATATTCTGACTTTTAGAAGTTATCATCTTTTCTGCTTCTTGTGTCAGCTTCTTCAGCTTGTTATGTCTAGGTTTCAGATGTCTGGACAGGACCCAAAACTGATCTCCTTTATCGGTAATGACAAGAGCAAAACCTTGACCGTATATCTTAACTTAATTTCTGCCTTTTTCCATTGATAATTATCTTTATGTTTTCAATAAACTAGTTGTCCAATATTTGTTTCTGTATTTTTGCCTTATTTTTGCAAGAAATGCTCTGCTGTTCATGTATATGATTCTGAACTTTGGCTTAAAAAATTATTGTAAATAATGCTTGATATAATTGTTTTTGTACCTCACCATTTCCCTCTGTTTTGTTTTTGTAGCATTAATAAATAGAGTTTAACTGTTAATTTTTTATGATAACTATACATACATTCACAGGCTTACTAAATCAGGGGATACACTGAGATACTTAACAATTTTGTCTAGAGTCCTGGATAGATACAAGATAAATGTTAATATATACTTAGTTTAATAAGCTTTTATTGACAATAAGGTTGAGAAACAAATAACATAACTAATTAAAAGATTAAGTCAATATGGAACAAAGTTACAGAATGACAGATAAGTAGAGCAGTCTTACATATATACTTACCAATATTTAGCTTTTAGCTGGGAAGTGTTGGATTGTTGAAGTAGCAACTGATACTAGAGTTTTGGATGATTGTGTTTAGGATTAGTGAATTTGATACTATAGATGCCAACTTGTGAGTATTTTGCTAATTCCTGAGGAAGGGACCAGCCTCCTCTGGAAGAGACACAACACTCTGGACAGTACATTTTAAGTTTTATGCATAAATCCCTGAGAGAGTGGCCAGCTCCCCCAGGGAGGAATACAACAACCATTGAAATGCACTTTATCATTTTAAATTTGTTACAAAACTTCTTTGATGTGCTTATTATTTTAATTACCAATATTTTTCTTGAAATGTGAAAAGTGTTAACTAGCAAAACTTTGGTTTGTTGATTAACAAAGTTTTCTGTATGATGCTTTACACTTAGGCTTGAACAAAACTTGCCAGACCTGTTTTTTAATACATTTAGTTTCAGAACTGTCAAAACTCAAAAAAGAGATTTTCATATACATTTAATAAAACACGTTTAACTGTAGTATACAAGTTATTAAATAACTTAAGTATGCAATGTATTGTATTAAAATTTTGATTAGTATTTAAGTATATTATACATAATTCATAACTGTAGTAGATTATACAACAATGGACATACAAGGAATAAACTTTTATTTCTTAATCGTTTAAGATTCTTAGTAGCATGAATAGAATGACCTCAATTTTTTATTTTGTATTGTTTGAGGCATAGGTAAAATCAAATTAATATTTCCTATTTGGGCTGTGGGGTAATACATTAACTTGTAATTTTAATACTTGCATTGGTTTTTTTGTTAACATTATAATTAGAATTGGGGCTGTTCCTTACAGTGTTGAATATAAACTTGATTTATTGTTGGCTACATTACTGGAAGGAGTATGTGGGCTGGCTTGACTTGGTTAGGAAAATATGAAAGAAAGCTTTAGCATGTTTTAAAACAAAGTGAGAGTGACATAACTGGATATTAAGTTTTTGCAACCAATAGCAATATTTGGGAGCACTACAGTCTGCAGGGGTGTTATTTTATTTTACTGTATTTTACTGTAATGCACTATATTGGCAGCCTTTAATGGCTGCTTTCTCCTTGTAGTTATAACTGAAAATTATGATTAATAACATAATATTTTATTTACTATTATATTGTAACATTATTATATTTTCAGGAATTTTATACATTTTTAAAGTATTAATATGAACTTTTTATTCATATAACTTTAATTGGTATAAAATTAGAAAAATTCCTTTAATTATACAACAGTTTTAGATACTTCATTCAACTTATATCACATGAACTTAACTATTTTCATTATTTTAATTTTTTTTTTTAGGTTAAACACCAACTTATATGTGACAGTTTGAAATAATAGCTATGTTTCAGGATTTGACTTTGTAAAAGCAGGTTCGAACATTGTGTTCTTTTTAAAAGTGATAAGATCTGTTTCTCCATGGAAATGATAAGGTTAAAGTTCAAGGAGCTATTTTGATAAAACAGACTTTATTGCATACTGAATATTTTGGAGAAAAAGTTTGTAAACTTTTACCAGAACAGACTACTGACTTCAGAAACTTTGAGAACAATAAAACTTTAACTTTATATTATTACATTGTTTGGCATTAAAGATTTCAAATTTTTATAGATAGTCTGTTTAAATCTTACTTAGCTTTGACCACGAACATTTTTTTCCACATGCCTTTTGCAATTTTTTATTTATTCAGGCTATGTCCCACATTTTACTTTGTATAAATAACTCATCATTTTATCTTAGGATAAAATTACTTTCTTTTCTTTAATAATAAAAGCACATTCTATATACCTTCCATACTTATGTTACCACAATGATTTTGGCAACTATTTCTAAGCAAATTTTGACAAGACATAATTACCATCAACATTAAACAAACTTGTTAGAATAATGCTTTAATGTGAGTATAACAATTTTTATTATTTTAAACTAATATCCTTATTTATTTATTCATATAAGTACTTATAAAATTTTTGGCCTTTTGAATAGTGCTCTTATAATAATTTTCATTTATCAATTTAATTTTACCGTCCAGAGGTATCAAAATATACACTGACACTGAACAAACAGACAAATACAAAAAAGAATTATGACACACTAACAGAAACATAATGCTTACTAATTTGACCCATAATTTTCACACTTTTGCTATGGCAGTCTTCAAGCCCTCAATCATTTCACATCTTTGATTTTACTATTTTTAAGATTTTTTCTGGAATCTCTGTTACCTGTAATTTATAAGCTTGTTCTTTGAAACACTTTTGTTCATAATCAGCAACCAGCCAGGACAACTTAAACAGCATAAATACAGTTAAGCTCTAATTTAGAAGTTTATACAGATATTGAACATGTATATTTTGGATTAGTATTCTTTTGGTGTACACTTAGGCTCAAAGTTCAGATTTCTGGGACAAGCCATTTAATTCTTGTTCTTAATTTTGGGTATACCCAGTGAAAGAGTAATAAACTTTGTTTCAGCTGAGGAAGGATCGACAGCTGTACTGCTTTTGGTAAATGCCTTAAATTCTTTTACAGGCTGGAGTGAACTGCTCTGTTGCTGACTGGGTAGATTTGAGCAAGGATGGGGAATGTGCTTGGAAGTTTCTCAAATTATTAATGAGACTACCTTTTATTAATATTTAGAATGGCATTCCTTGTCCCAGTGTAACCCTTTTTGGCATTTTGGACACAAACAAGTTGGTATTGATTTATTATTGCCCCTAAATGGAGCCCTTACCCTAGATTTCACTTGGCAATCTTTTTTCATATGACCTAGTTTCCCAGATTTAAAGCAATTGAAATTAGCAATCATAGGACTAAGTTCCTTTAGAGCAGCTGCAAGAAGGTTCATGTTAAAATTATTGGGCCCAATGTTTTGTTATATTTTTATATAATCCTCTAAAGTCCTTCCATTTGCCTTTATTGGATATAAAGTCTTTTTACACACACTGTTAGCATTATCAAAGCCAACATTAGAATCAGCATTTCTTTAAGATCAGGTTGAGTTACTGTCTTGTTGACTACATCTGCCAGCTTTGTTACAATTTCAGCATAGGATTCAGTATTTCCTTGAACATTTTTTGAAAATGATTGTACAGCCTGTCCAGTGGTGGAGATTCATCACCAGGCAGCTAGGCAGCACAATCACACTTGGACAATGGCAAAATCATCATATTGAGCTTGGTGAGAAATCCCAGCCCTTTGATCTGTTCCTAATATTTGTTCATCAGTAATAGGCACTGGTGGATTTTGCTGTTGATTTCATCATCTACAATGTTAGCTTTATCAGCCCACCAAGATTTAAATTAAAAAAATTCTGCTCAATTAAGGAAAGCTTGAGCTAACAAATCCTAATCTCAATGTATTAATCTGTTTGTTTGTGCCATTTCTTGCACAAATTCTTGAGTATAAGGAGAATTTACACCATATTGAGTGCATGCTTTTTAAATTTTTTTGATAGTTTTAAAAGGAGTAGGAGTATACTCATATTGTACACCCCTTGGGGATTGTTAACATCTACTGGAATTTGAGTTACTGTTACTGGAAAAAAAATTGCATAGCCTTTGAATTTTCTTCTCTACTTCCCTGTGCTATACTTTTCATAATTGAAGAGTATGGTGCTGGCACAAAAACAAAACTTTTGGAGGGTCATCAAATGTTGTAGGAGGTGCAGATGCTTGTTCAAAAAACAATAAATTATCTTTTGGATCAGACATCTTTATGACCGCTGGAAAAGTTACATAAACTCTTTTTTTTCTTTTTTTTTCTTTCTAATAGACATGGGTTTATCTGTTTTTGCCTTTTCATTAATTTTTTCATATATATTTTCATTAAAATCATCATTAGCTTGTTCTGTTATAATTTTAGCAATAGCAGTATCCATTTTAATATCTTCATTTTCATCTGACTGTAATGCTTCAAAGCAACAGAAAAAGACTATACAAAGAACATACAATAACCATGTTTCTGTACAAGAGAAAATACTTTTAGTAACTCTAGTGTCATCACAGATACCCCTGCATTCTTTAACAGGGTTTTCAAAACTTGGGAATATTCCTCTAACCACGTCAACTGACTAACCATTTCCCTGATGATCAAGATTATTCAACTCATCAACAAAATGCCAGGACTGTCTGACTCAGGAGTCCTTTCCATGTCACTGATAGAGAGAAAAGAGTAGTCGTGGCCCACGTGGGCACAATGTGTAGTAATTCAACATGGAGGTAAAGGGTGCTGGGAATGATCCAAAGAAAATTTGGGATCAGGGGACCTCACTCAATGTGGAATGCAGGCAAGTTTATTTAAGCTGAAGCTGCTTTTTATACTACAAAGCAGATAACAAAAATTAGGTGTCCTTCACTAGTTCTTCAGCTTGGTATGTAAGAGGGCTGACTCTTTCGGTGTTCCCAAAATATCTTTCTTGGTAATTCAGAAATAACATCTTAGTGGTGTGTTCATTCTCCTCTGCCTCTTCCTAATGATACTTGCAGTAGGCAGTGTCTTTTAAGACATTTACTAATGTCTCTCAGTCAGATAGCATGCTTTTTAAATGCTTAACCCTTTATGCCCTGGCTCTCAGCATCTTTTCCAACAACAAATGAGTGTGGAAGAAGCTGTGTGAGGAGCAGATTTCAGAACAAACTGCAAGTGCAGTTTTCCAAGAGCAGCAAACATACTGAATTTCACAGTCACAGCGGCTTCCTTAAAAAATTGGCAAAAAGTTGCACAGATTGGAGGTAGAGATTCTTTGGAGATTCACACTGATTACATTCACAGGTTTTCTCTCCAGTATTAATGTTGTAATGTTTAATGAGATTCTGCCTATGGCTGAAGGCTATACCAAATTCCTTACATATATTGTGTTTCCCTCCACTATGAATTTTCTCATGGTCAATGAGATTTGATTTGCTACTTAAGGCTTTCCTACATTCATTACATATATAGGGTTTCTCTCCAGTTTGTCTTCTCTGGTGTGTAATAGGGCTTGATATCTGAATGAAAGCTTTCCCAAATCCATCATATTCATAGGGTTTCTCTCCAGTATGTATTCTCAGATGGTTAACAAGGTTTTCCTTCTGATTGAAGGCTTTTTCATATTCATTGCATATAGAGGGCTTTTCTCCAGAATGAATCCTCTGATGTTTAATGAACTAGCGCTTCTGGCTGAAGGCTTTTCTTCTTCCTTTATATTCATTTTGTTTCTGTCCACTCTGCATTTTTCATGTTCTATTAGATATGATTTGTACCTAAATGCAAAACTGATTGTCTTCATTCTTTTTTCCTTACAGAGATTCCCTCAAGCTTAGGTAAGCATGATGCAAAATCCTTCAAAGTTAAGTTACATTCATAGAAATTTTAATTTGAGGAAAAAAATGCTTGCAGTCAGAGAAATTATTTTCCCAACTTTCTTCCATTCTCTATTTCTATCTTAAGTCTCTACTGTTGTGGAAGTGGATATAGCTTCACCCACAAGCCTTTTGTTATGTGGTTCTTTCCACTTCTTAATGTCCTATGCTTCTTCATTGTTATTGAGGTGCAGCAAAAGCAGTCCCTAGAGGGAAATTTATAGCATTGAGTGCATTCATTAGAAAAGAGGAATGATCGAGTATCAATCATCCAAGTGTCCAATTTGGGAAGTGCAACAATACCTCCATTTTAATTGTTCTATCATTCATGGCTTTTCTTGCTTCAAAGGAGCATCATATCCAGTTTGGTGACTTCATAACTAGGAAATGGGGAAGTGATACAGCCCTTGATTAATGATGGGGACAAAACAACACCGCATAAATCAACCTTGGAACCTTCAGGCTTCTGAAGGAAAAGAAAGTTGCAGCTCCCCAAAATGCACGAGTGAGGTGGCCCCAAAACAAATGGCAACCCAGTTAATCCTGAATATTTTGTTTTGGACTACCTATTTTTGTTGAATTTTTTTCTCTTCTATTTATTTGGAAGAGATGCACTATTGAATATTCTTTAAAGTTTATCAGGGAAATTATAACACTTTTGCTGCCTTTTCAAAATCTGCACTTATTATTTGTTATTGACCTGCCATATAAAGTATTTTATTTTATTTTTTTTTGAGGTTGGTGGGCCACACTATGGGAGATGTTTGTGTTGCATATAATGTATTTTAAAACATTTTATATCATGTATTAGTCAGCCAAAGTGGTGCTGATGCAAAATTCCAGAAATTTCTTGGTCTTTATAAAGGATATTTATTTGGGGTAGAAATTAACAGTTAACAGGCCATAAAGCATAAATTTCTTCTTTCACCAAAATCTGTTCCCCTGTCTGGGGAAAGACAGCTGTCAACATTTGCCAGGGTTCAGGCTTCTTGGGTTCCTCTACTCCTAGGGCTGTGTTTCTCTCTGGGCTCTGCTCTTCTTTTCCTCCACAATGTCAGCTATGGACTCTGAGGGTCTCTAAGCTTTACCTCTCTCCACAAGGGCAGCTGTCAACTGTCAGGTGAATGGCTTGTCTCTTTTCCCGGGAGACTTCTGTCCTAGTTCAGCAGAGATCCAACATCAAAAACTACTCCAGTTCTGTCATTTGCCATGTCTTTTTATAATTGAGACCCCAGCCACCAAGGGCCAGGCTCAACACCTACCGACTGTAGCCCAGGCAACACCCTTATCATAACATAATCATGCCAGATTAACAAATCAATTTAACAGCAAAATCCAATATCACTTTTTGGAATTCATAATGATATCAAACTGTAACATATCTATTTACACTTCTTATGCTATATATTATTTTATGGTGTATTTTAGCACTTTATTGATGTCCTAGACCACGGATATCATTATTCTTTTATCCATTCAATAGTCATTTAGATATATGAATTTAATTAACAGAGATTCTTCTTCAATCCATCCTGAATCTTGAACCTTCTGAGGTCATTATCTTTCTGCCTGAAGAATATTGTTTTATATTTCTTATAAAGTGTGTTGCTGCTAGCAAACTGTATTAGATTTTACACTTCTGTAAAGTATTTATTTCACTTCTTCCTGAAGGATTGAGATGAATTATATCTCAGGCCCTCCATGATCTCTAATGATTTTGAGAGCACCCTTAGCATTGAATTTTTCCATTTTGCTGTAAATGCAATCCGTTCTTTGGAGAAGAAATTAAGGGCTTTCAGTTTTACAGTTTGCTTCCTGGCTCCCCACCCACAGGCAATATCTTTGCACTATGTCTCTAGGAATGGGAATAATGGCACATCTCTCTGAGTTACACACCTGATTTTGGAGCTAAGATTTTTTTGAGAAAGCACAATATATTGAGTTTTTCTTGGGACCATTCTAGGGACCAGGGCAATGGTGGTCAGAACCCCATTTTGCTCAATGATGGCCCCACCCTATGTACAGCCACTGCTTCATGAGTTCCTATTTTTCCCAGACTTAGCAGACTCCTCCTGATCCCTGTTCCATTGGTTAATGCCTTTGTTTGGGTCTTGTGTGGATGTGTGAAATGTATATTCTTACTAACCCATTACTGTTTGCATAGCCTTTTGTATGTAGGACATTTTGTTTAGATTCAGATAAGGGACTTTTTGATTAGGTCACTTTGTGATAGAATGCTTTAGTTTAGTTAAGTGCCTCTGGTTAGATTTCAGGCATCTGGATTGACCTCACTGTGCTGAAGTCATGCATACATGGAACACACAGAGAAAGAGCACTGCCATGTTTACACTGACATGTGGGTGAGGGCTACAAGATCTCCTAGAGCTGCAGAGAAACTCATTAACCCTGAGAGTGTGAGGTAGAGGACAGAGCCTGGAATCATGGAGCAGCTTGAAGCTATAGACATCCATGTGAGAGGATAAGGAAGAGATGTGAGCAATTGTGTCTGATGGCCCACTGCTGAGCTCAGAGAGAAAGTGAGTTTTGAGGAGAATGCACAGAGAGACAGCCAGGCCCAACATTTTGCCTTGGCAGGAGTCCAGCAGCAGCTGACCATTGTTAAGGCAGCATTTGTGATGATGCCTTGATTTGGACATTTTCACCACCTCAGAACTGTAAGATTTAACCCTAATAAATTCCAATAAAATCCAACCAATTTCTGATATTTTGCATTGTCAGTGCTTGGTAAACTGAAAGAGCTAGTGACACAGGTTTGTAGACTGCCCTGTTCCCAAATGGCAGAGTGATGCTCCTGCCCAGTGAATTCACTTATCAACTGTATGTGTCTCCAGACTAGGTGAGAATGAGTACTGGTTAGATGGAAGGGGAAGTGCTCTTGGCCAGCAAGGCCTGCAAGACAGGGAGTCAGGTAGGTGAGTCACAGGGTTTGGGGAGTAGTATAAAGTCAAAATTGGCCCAGCATGTTGTACCAACCTCATGCAGGGGTGGGCCAGTGTGGAGGGTCAGATAAAAGCATGGGACCTGTGGTCTGGTACAACAGAGGAGTCAGGGCACAGAGAGGAGAATTCCTGCTTCTGCTCCTTTTGCCCTTCCCTCCTTCCCTTGGCCTCCAGGATTGACCCTCTGAAGAGTCTGCTCTTACTCTACCCCTCCTGGGTAACAGGCACAACTCAGGTCTCCTGCTTCTGGTTCTACATTTACCTTCTCCAATTTGGGGCAGCTAAAGAAATAGCAATGCCAAAATGAAACCTGCTAGTGTCAGGAAGCTAATGTTAAATTCACATTACAGCATTGTCTACGGCAATAACATCACCAGAATGAGCACTACTAGGCCAGTGACCCTAATAAATAGTATGGGATTCCCAGAAATTCCTGGGACCTAGGGCTGACAAGAATAGAAGTGAGGTTATGAAAGTGTAAAATGTTTCCTGAAAACCTAAAGGGGGCAGATACCAGATATTTCTCAGACTAATCAAATATTAAATTTTAAACACATTTTTAATGGTGTTGAAAATGATGGAGACCCCTTCAATCGCAGTAGAGAATGGAGGGGCTGCATGAGAAGAAGCTGATGAACAATTGAAGAGCCTGGGATGTAACACGTGGTCACTGAAGATCCCCCAAGAAAGAGAGGGAATGTCCTGTTTGGGAAACAAACTCTCAGAGCCCCAATGAAAACCATCATCTATAGCAGGGGACTTTAATACACCATTATCATCATTACACAAAACATCTAGACAGAATCAACAAAGTAACAAAGACTCTCAACAATACATTAGAGGGCCTGGACTTAATAAACATACACAGAACAATACACCCAAATACAGCAAGATTTACATTCTTCTTGAGAGCACATGGATCATACTCCACAATAGATCACATGCTAGGCCACAGAAAACACTCAATGAAATCAGAAAGATTGAGATTTTACAAAGTAATCTCTCTGATCACAATGGAATGAAATTGGAAATCACTAAGGACCAGAGAAACAGGTTAGGCACAAGGATATAGAAGCTAAACAACACACACTTAGACAAGCAGTGGGTTAAGGAGGAAATCTCAAAAGAAATCAGTAACTACCTTGAAACTAGTGAAAATTACAACACAGCATATGAAAACCTATGGGATGCAGCCAAATCTATTCTGAGAGAGAATTTCATAGCCTTAAATACATATATTAAAAAAGAAAAAAGAGCTAAATTGAAGACCTAACTGAACACTTGGAGGAATTGGAAAAACAACATCAAATGAAACCAAAAGGAAGTAGAAAGAAGGAAACAACAATGATTAGAGCAGAACTAAATGAAATAGAGGATAAGAAAGAACTAGAAAAAGTAAACAAATCTGAAAGCTGGTTCTTCCAGAATATCAATAAAATTGACACTTGTGGGAAATGTTTGTGTGGGATGTGGTGGGAGGTGTGGGAGGTGGGCAACATGGGAATCCCAGTGGGTTCTGTGTAATATTTTGGGTAATCTAAGCACCTCTTAAAATATATGTATATATATATATAAATAACATTTTTGTAAGAAAATACACATATATGCAAATATATTTATATATCATTTTGCAAATGTTTGTATGTATTGTGAGAATTTTGATTTTTACCCACAATAAAAATAAAAAAATAAAAAAATTGACAAACCCTTAGCCAGACTGCAAAAGAAAAAGAGAGAACAGATGCAAATACACCAAATAAGGAAGGAGTAAGGGGATATCACTACTGACCCCACAGAAATGAATAGTATCATAAGAGGATATTTTGAAAAAGTATATGCCAGAAAGAATGATAATTTAGAGGAAATGGACAAGTTTCTAGAAATGCACAAACAGCCTACATTGATTAAAGAAGAAATTGATGAATTCAAAAGTCCAACTACATGTAAAGAGATAGACTAAGTCATCAAAAACCTCCCAACTAAGAAGGGCCCAGGACCAGATGTCTCCACAGCTGAATTCTACCAAACATTCCAGAAAGAGCTATGGCCAATTCTACTTAAGCTCTTCCAAAAAATAGAAGTAGAATCAATATTGCCTAACTCATTCTACGATGCCAACCTTGCTGTAATACCAAAACCAAACAAAGATACCACTAGAAAGGAAAATTACAGACCAATTTCTCTAATGAACCTAGATGCTAAAATCCTCAACAAAATACTTGCTAATCAGATTCCACCACATATCAAAAGGATTATACACCATGACCAAGTGGGTTTTATCCTGGGTATGCAAGCATATTTCAATATAAGAAAATAAATCAATGTAATACACCAAATAAGCAAACTGAAAGAAAAAAAATCACATGATCATCTCCATAGATGCAGAAAAAGCATTAGAAGAAATACAGCACACTGTCCTGATAAAAACACTGCAAAAGTTAGGAATAGAAGGAAATTTTCTGAATATGATAAATGGTATATATGAAAAACCCAAAGCTAACATCATTTTCAATGGTTAATTCCTAAAAGCCTTCCCTCTGAGATCGGAACAAGACAAGGATGCGCACTATCAACACTCTTATTTAACAATGCCTTAGAAATACTTGCTTGAGCACTGAGGCAAGAAAAGGATATAAAATGCATCCAGATAGGAAAAGAAGAAGTAAAAATTTCATTATTTGCAGATGACATGATCCTATACATAGAAAGCCCAGAGAAAGCTACAACAAAGCTTCTAGAACTTATAAAGTAGTTCAGCAATGTTGCAGGCTATAAGATCAATGCACAAAAACCAGTAGCATTTCTGTACACCAAAAATGAGCAATCAGAGGAGGAAATCAAGAAAAAATTACATTTAAAATAGCAACTAAAAGAATCAAATACCTAAGAAAAAATTTAAGTGAAGATGTAAAGGACTTATATGCAGAACTTATACACAACACTGTTAAAGGAAATCAAATAAGACTTAAATAAATGGAAAAATATTCCCTGTTCATATATAGGAAGACTAAACATCATCAAGATGTCTATCCTACCCAAACTACTCTACAGATTAAATGCAATCCCAATAAAAACCAACACTACATTTTATAAGGAAATGGAAAAAATAGCCACAAAATATATTTGGAAAGGTAAGAGGTCCTGAATTGCCAAAGACATATAGAAAAAAAAAAAAGTGAAGTTGGAAGTATCACATTACCAGACTTTAAAACATATTACAAAGCTACAGTGATCAAAACTGCATGGTATTGGCACAAGAATAGACCTAGTGACCAATGGAATCGAATTGAGAGTTCTGATATAGATCCTTGCACATACAGTCATCTATTATTTGACAAGGCTAACAACCCACTCATTTGGGAAAGAATGGTGTCTTTAACAAGTGGTGCTTGGAAAACTGGATGTGCAGATCCAAAAGAATGAGAAGAATACCATCTCACACCTTATACAAAAATCAACTAAAGATGGATCAAAGATGTAAATATAAGAGCCAAAACCATAAAGACCTTGGAAGATAATGTAGGACAGAATCTACAGGAACTTGTAATGGGAAATGGTTTCATGAATATCACAGCCAAAGCATGAGCAACAAGAGAAAAAATAGATAAATAGGATCTCCTCAAAATTAAAACTTCTGCACCTCAAAGGATGTTATTAAGAAAATCAAAAGGCAGCCTACCCAATGGGAGAAAATATTTGGCAACCATATATATGATTAGAGCCTAATATCCTGCATATATAAAAAAAATCCTACACCTTGAAAATAAAAAGACAAACAACCCATTTAAAAAATGGGCTATTGATCTGAAAAGACACTTCTCCAAGTATTTTAATTCCACGTGGAGGTACACGGTGATGGGAATGATCGAAAGAAAGCTTGGGATCAAGTGACCTTACTCCATGTGGAATGCAGACAAGTTTATTTAGGCTGAAGCTGCTTTTTATACTACAGAGCTGATAACAAAAGTATGGTGTCCTTCACTAGTTCCTCAGCTTGGTACGTGAGAGCGCTGCCTGTTTTTGTGTTCCCTGATAATCTTTCTTGGGAATTCAGACAATCTTAGTTGTGTATTCATTCTGCTCTGCCTCCTCCCACTAATGTCTGCAGTATGCAGTGTCCTTGGAGACATTTACTAATGTTTATCTGCCAGCAAGCATGCTTTTAAAATGCTTAACCCTTTATGCTCTGACCCTCAGCATCTTTTACAACAATTCGCCCTTTTATGTTTTTTGTCCTGGGTGACTGTGCCTGTCTTAGGTTGCCCTGCACTGGAGGTCTTAGCCATTAGTGACCACCAGCCAAGCAAGCTCCATGGACAGTGTTCTTGAGAGTTAAGGATTTTAAGCATAATCAAGTGATTAGCATCGCTGGTCTTTTCAGCCCTATTAATGCAAGACAGCAGGGATTTGTGAATGACTCCTAATACAGTTAAGAGTAGCAGAACACCAATGATCACCACACCAAAGTTAGCAAATACAGAGGTTGATTTCCCCCGATGTAAGGTGTTTATTTTATAGAATTGATCTGTCACTGATTGTCAAAATTCACTACCTGGAAGTGTAGTAAGTTGATTTAGAGACATGCTCAATATCCTTTTTTGCAATTCTGTAATTTCTATAGATAAATTTGTGTGATGACCTATTAAATGATGTTTAATTTTTTCCCATTCATAGTGGGAATCATATGACAGAGGAGTGGTACAAAAATCACTTTTATTCCAATCACACTTCAAACATTGTTTTAAATTTAGATTATATACCTGATCTCCCATTTGTGTAACAGCCATCTCTAAATCATTAAGCCTATTGTTAATCTACTCTCAATATATGCCTGACTATGCCATAACTCACTAGCATTATGATGCCAATTTTTAACATATCGTTGTGTTTGGACATTCTCATGTAGGGCACTTACTGGCAGAGCAGCAGCTGTAATAATACTTGTAAGCCTTAATACAGCAGCTACAATTAATCCAATGAAACGTTTGGTTCTTTTGAAATAATGATTTAGAATGTGCCAAAGCATTTGACTCTTAGAGGAAGACTGCCAGAAGCGATACATGTGAACCAGAAGCCATATGCCATGATGCTGTCATCCTATTTGAACTGCAGTAGAACTCTCCTGTAAAACAGGTTCTGATACACAAGTGTAAAGGGAGCAATTGCTGCAGAAAAACCATGTTTGATTAATGCTCACTGTTCCTAATATGAAAACAATGGGATCCCGTACACATACTTTAAGAAATTAAGTGGATTTTCTTTTTTAACTGGTAATATAAGTTTTACTGCCTTGCCATTCAAAAATTGGCTAGTTCCCAAAAATAATTTCGACAAATAATTTTCAGTTTTGTTAAGTTTAGTGTCCCATAGTTGTGGGATAATCTTCCCTGATGAGTCCAATTTAGTGATGTATTTATACTTATGATGTCCCCAAAATTCTAAAAATAAGGATAGCTTTCAATAGTTTGTTTTTGTTGAATTACTAATTTTTCAACATATGGTTGTGGTTTGCTTAGGTTTTGGTATCCCAATAAAGGCCAAATAATTTACAATTCTATAGGAATTATTAAAGAGCACAACCTCCCATGAAACATGGTATGTATGCCATTTATCACTTTGTACTATGATTTGGGGGCTGTATACATGAATCCATGGATCCTATGCAGTTAGGTCATTGAAGAAAAGGTAAGGTTAAATTTTCAATAAATTTCCCTTCTTCATCAGGTTTTAGAGGATGGCAAGAATCAACTGGCCCAGGAAAATGAAAAGACTGATTAATATAAACAGGGTAGTATTTGTCCCCACAAGTCAACAATTCTAAAAGAGGCAAATTAGTAATATAAGCCCAATATGCATAATTATGTAAAAGTGCACTACCTACTTCTGTGGTTGTCAAGGTAATCATAGCAAGGAATAACTGTGTTAGAGTGACATTCTGACTTTTAGAAGTTACCTCCATTTCTCCTTTTTGTGTCAGCATCTTCGGCTTGTTTATGACTCGGTTTCAGATGTCTGGACAGGACCCAAACCTGGTCTCCTTTTTCTGTAATGATAAGAGCAAAACCTTGACCCTACATCCTAACCTAACTTCTGCCTTATCCCATTGATTATTATTTTTAAGCCTTCAATAATCTTGTTGTCCAATATTTGTTTCTGTATTATTGCTTGATTTTTGCCAGAAATGCTTTGCTGCTGATGTATATGATTCGGACCTTTGGCTTAAAAAATTTATTGTAAATAATGCTTGATATAATTGTTCTTGCACCTCATCATTTCACCATTTTTTATTTTTGTAGCATTTATAAATAGAGGTTTAACTGTTAATTTTTTGTGATAAGTATACATATATTCACAGGCTTACTCAATGAGGGGATACACTGATATACTTGGTGTATTTTTGGCTAGAGTCCTGAATAGATACAAGATAAATGTTAATATATATTTATTTTAGTAACCTTATATTGACAATTAGGATGAGAAAGAAATAACATATCTAAATAAAAGATTAAGTCAATATTGAACAAAGGTACAGTATGACAGATAAATAGAGCAGTTATATATATATATATAATTACCAATATTTAGCTTTTAGCTTGGAAGTGTTAAAGTAGCAACTGATACTAGAGTTTTGGTTGACTGTGTTTAGGATTAATGAATTTAATACTATAGATGCCAACTGGTGAGTATTTTGGTAATTACCGAGGAAGGGGCCAGCCTCCTCAGGAAGGAATACAATAGTCCCTGAGCAGAACATTTTAAAGTTTATGCATCAATCCCTGGGAAAGTGGCCAGGTCCCCCAGGGAGTAATAGAACACCTGTTGAAATGCACTTTTTTTTCCATAAAACATCCTTGATGTGCTTACTATTTTAACTTCCAATATTTTTCCTGAAATGTGAAAAGTATTAACTAGCAAGACATTGGTTTGTTTATTAAGAAAGATTTCCACATGATGTTTTACTTTTAGGCTTGAAAAATACTTACTAAACTGGTTTTTTAAAAAGATATTTAGTTTCATGACTGTTCAAAACAAAATATATATATATACTTAATAAAATACCTTTATGTGTAACAAACAATTTATTAAATTATTTATATATGCAATGTACTGTATTAAAGTTTTGATTAGTATTTCAGTATATTATATATAATTCATAACTACAGTAGATTATACAACAACAGACATCCAATGAATAAACTTTTATTTCTTAAACATTTAAGATACTTAGTAGCATGATTAGAATGACCTCAATTGTTTTTTTTTTTTTATTTTGTATAGTTTGAAACATAGGTAAAACAAATTAGTATTTCATATTTGGGCTGTGAGGTAATACATTAACTGGTCATTTTAATACTTGCATTGGTTTCATTGTTACCATTATAATTAGAATTGGGGCTGTTGCTTACAGTATTGAATATAAACTTGATTTATTGTTGGCTATTTTACAAGAAGGGGAATGTGGCCACATTGACTTCTTTAAGAAAATATTTTAGAAAGCTTTAACAAGTTTTAAAAGAAAGTGATAGGGACAAAATAGCAATATTTGTTAACACTGCATGCTGCAATGGTGTTATTTTATTTTATTCTAATTTACTTTTATGCAATACCCAGGCAGCCTTTAATGGCTGCTTTCTTCTTGTAGTTATAACTAAAAATTATGATTAATAACATTATATTTTATTTACTAGTATATTGAAATATTAGTATATTTTCAGGAATTTTATACACTTTTAAAGTATTCATATGAACTTTTTATTCTTAAACTTTAATTGTTATAAAATTAGAAAATTTCTTTTAATTATACAACAGTTTTAAATACTTCAACTGATATCACATGAACTTAACTATTTTCAGTATTTTACTTTTTTTTAGGCAAAAGTCCAAGTTATTTTTACAGTTTGAAATAAAAGCTATCTTTCAGGATTTGCCTTTGAGAAAGGAGGTTCAAACATTGTGTTCTTTTAAAAAAGTGATACGACCTGTTTATCCATGGAAATGATAAGGTTAAAGTACAAGGAGCTATTTTGATAAAACAGTATTACATACTGATTATTGAGGAGAAAAACTTTTTAAACATTTACTAAAACAGTCTACTGAATGGAGAAACTTTGAGAAAGAATAAAATTTTATCTTTATATTATTACATTCTTTGACATTAAAGCTTTTAAATTTTTATAGATAGACTGCTTAAATTTTACTTAGTTTTGACCACAAAAAAATCCTTTTTAACAAGCACGTTTATATTTATACAGGGTTTGTCCCACATTTTCCTTTGCTTTAATAATGAGTTATTTTACCTTAGCAAAAAATTACTTTCTTTCCTTTAATAATAAAAGCAAATTCTATATACCTTCCATACTTAAGTTACCACATGGATTTTTTTTTTTTTTTCCGGTTTCAGGTAGACATAACTTTTTTTTTTTTTTATAAATATATATGCATATATGTGTATTTGCTTACAAAAATGTTGTATATATATATACATATATTTTAAGAGGTGCTTAGATTACCCAAAATATTACACGGAACCCACTGGGATTCCCATGTTGCCCACCTCCCACAGCTCCCACCACATCCCACACAAACATCTCCCACAGTGTGGCCCACAACCCTCAATGAACTTACACATCCTGGAGCCTTGCCACCAACCATAGACCACAGTTCACACTGTAGACCACACTCTCTCCCACACAGTTCTGAGTGGTGTGTGCTGATTTAAAATGGCCTACATCCGTTGCCACAACAGTACTCAGGACAACCTCCAACTCCCAAAGAAGCCCCTGTATTTCAACTGCTCGTCCCCTCCATACCCCAAAAGTGTCAAGTGGCCACTGGCGCCACCTCGTTGTTATAATTTCTTGCATTGCTAGAATCACCATATGTGAACAAGAGAATACCATCCTGTGGGTTCCATGTAATATTTAAGTTATCTAAGCACCACTTAAAATATATGTATATATATATATATATATAAATAACATTTTTGTAAGCAAATCACATATATGCATATATATTTATATATCATTTTGCAAATGTTTGTATGTATTGTGAGAATTTTGATTTTTACACATAATAAAAAAAAAAAAGAAAAAAAAAAGAGAATACCATCAAGTCCACTCTAGTCCATAGTTCTTCCCCCAATCCTGAGGGGACTGGGATGGTGATGTCCACTCCAACTCCAAGTGAGAGAGGGCTTATATCCCATGGATATGGTGGGTGGGATGATCCTGCCTGCAGATGCAGGCCCTCTCCGTTCCCTGGGATGGCCATTTCCCATCGTTGTCTCCTCACCAGGTGACTTGGATGAGTCCATTGAGCTGTAGAGTAGGAGTTGCAGCTCCAGCTAGATTTCATGCACACCTGGCACATGGATTTTTGAAAGTACTTCCAAACACACTTCTGACAACAAATAATTACCATCAACATTAACAAACTTGTTAGAATAGTGATTTAATTTGAGTATAACTATTTTTATTATTTTAAACTAATATCCATATTTATAAATATAAGGGCTTATTTAATTTTTTGCCATTTGAATAGAGCTCTTATAATAATCTTCATTTATGAATTTAATATTACCATCTAGAGGTATCAAAATATACACGGACACTGAAAAACAGACAAATAGAGAAAGAATTATGACACACTAACAGAAGCATAAAGCTTACTAATTTGACCCATAATTTTCACTCCTCTGGTATGGCTGTCTTTAAGCCCTCCATCATTTCACATCTTTGATTTTACTGTTTTTAAGATTTTTTCTGGAATCTGTTATTTGTAATATATAAGCCTGTTCTTTGAAACACTTTTGTTCATAATCAACAACCATCCAGGACAACTTAAACAGCATAAATACAGTTATGCCCTAATTTAGCAGTTTATACAGATATTCAACATGTATATTTTGGATTACTATGCTTTAGGAGTACACTTAGGCTCAAAGTTCAGATTTCTATGATAGGCCTTTTAATTCCTGTTCTTAATTTTGGATATACTCAGTGAAGGAGTAATAAGCTTAGTTTCAGCTGAGGAAGGATCGACGGCTGTACTGCTTTTGGTAATTGCCTTAAGTTCTGTTACAGGCTGGAGTGAACTACTTTGTTGCTGACTAGGTAAATTTGAGCAAGCCTGGGAAATGTGCTCACATTGTTTGTCTGAGGGCCTTGAGGAAGGCCTGCTTGGAAGTTTCCTGATTTATTAATGAGACTACCATTTTATGATATTTAGAATGGGATTCCTTGGCCCAGTGTAACCCTTTCTGGCATTTTGAACACCATTACTTAGTATTGATTTATTTTTGATGCTTAATGGAGCCCTTACACTACTTTTGGCTTGGCAATCTTTTTTCATATCACCTGGATTCCCACACTTAAAGCAACAGGGTCTGATTTTAGGACAGAGTATGTAGCCCCTGTATCAACCAGGAAATTAAGAGGGCTGACCTCTACTGTTAGTTTCACCATGGGCTCCCTTGGGCTTGGCAAACTTTGGCCCTATCAGTGTAGCAACTGCAGGGCTGGACTGGGGTCTGCCCAGCATTGGGGGCATTCATTTTTCCAATGTCTCTTTTCTTTGAAGTAAGTGCACTGGTCCTTTTCCAGTCCTTGTCTACCTTGCCTTGGCTTTCTCTTTTTTTTTTTTTTATTGTGGGTAAAAATCAAAATTCTCACAATACATACAAACATTTGCAAAATGATATATAAATATATATGCTTATATGTGTATTTGCTTACAAAAATGTTATTTATATATATACATACATATATTTTAAGAGGTGCTTAGATTACCCAAAAAATTACACGGAACCCACTGGGATTCCCATGTTGCCCACCTCCCACACCTCCCACAACATCCCACACAAACATCTCCCACAAGTGTGGCCCACCACCCTCAATGAACTTACACATCCTGGACTTGGCTTTCTCTTGTTCCCAGAGAATCCACAGGAAGAAGAGGGCCTTGCACACTTTGTTGCCATTGTGCTCAGCAGGACTTTTGCCACCTTCTTGGTAATCTTCCCTATTGTTATACACATTCTCTGCCACCTCCATCAGTTCAGATAATAGTTTCTCTTCAAACCCCTCTAGCCTTTGCAATTTCTTTCATATATCAGGAGCAGACTGTGATATAAATGCTATAGTTATAGACCTACGATTTTCAGGTGCCTCAGGGTTTATAGGGATGTAATTCTATAGGCCTCCATTGGACGCTCTAAAAAGGCAGATTGTGATTCCCTAGGGCCTTGGGTGGTTTAATTCACCTTAAAAAGATTAGTTGGCCTCTGGCAGCAGCTCGAAGTCCATGTAGGAGAGTCTGGCAAAACCACTTGAGAGCCTCCTTAACTTGATCCTGATTGTAATTCCAGTCTTGTCTGGTAGAGTTGAGCACAGTTTGTATTTGGGTAGGGTCAGTAGTGGGTTGGCTGTCTCGACCCATGATGGTTTTTAGAGCCTCCCTCTGGATACGGTCTCTCTCCAAAGGGGATTGGACCTGTAACAGTTTCTGGCATTCCTCCCAGGTGGGATTATGGGTGAAAAAGATAGTTTCTACTTGAGAAATTAAGCCGTGGGGTTTTTCCAAGAACAGAGGATTTTTTTTTTTTTTTAATGTAAAACCCTTTATTAATCAAGTTTGGTTTGTAACTGCATTTTTCT
>JAKSZT010054073.1:561878-650999 GCA_026826555.1 Tolypeutes matacus | reverse complement strand
TCTCCCACAAGTGTGGCCCACCACCCTCAACGAACTTACACATCCTGCAGCCTTGCCACCAACCATAGACCACAGTTCACACTGTAGACCACACTCTCTCCCACTCAGTTCTGAGTTGTGTGTGCTGATTTAAAATGGCCTACATCCATTGCCACAACAGTACCCAGGACAACATCCAACTCCCAAAGAAGCCCCTGTATTTCAACTGCTCATCCGCTCCCTACCCAAAAACTGTCAAGTGGCCACTGGCTCTACCTCATTGTTATAATTTTGATTTTTCTAGTTATACAGGTCTGTAGATGAAAAAGAGGCATATACCATGAACAGGAGACTTTCATCACTCAGACCTGGACCTGCTTGATGGAGGGGCAGTAAGGGGGCTAAGTCAGGCAAGCTGTGGGGATCTGAAGAAGCCTGATACTGGGTGCCCCTTCATGTATGAGGATGCTGGTTAGAGAGGTATCAGTGGGTGTGGGGAGTGGAGTGTATAGGCAGTCTGTAGATGATTGGTTTAGAGTGAGAGGAGGAGCAGTGGATGTGGAGGGGGCAGTTGGAGAGGTATGAGAGGTAGATTGGGGGTGGGTAGGTAAGGGGTTGGTTCATCAGGAGCATCTTGCAGGACCGAAGGACTGGGTTTCTTAACGGGAGCTTTCAATGGAAGTTGGGGGTCTGGCTGGGCCGGGGCCTTTGTCCTGCAAGACAAATTTTTATTTTCTTGGGATTGTCTGTAAGAAGATCTATCCACACCTCAATGTAAATAATCTGGTTCGAGTGACCAGGTTTGCCATAGATAACCCTCCAGACATTGTAGACTGTTGGGAGATCTATCATTCCTTCAGATGGCCAGCCCACACCAGTGGTGTGGTAGGAAAAGAGGAGGATTAACCCATAGTAACAATCAAAAGTAGCACAAAACAGAAACTGAGCAGAAATATTACAGACAGACAGGTGGCTACACACACAGACACATGAACCTTGAGCCTATTCTGAAGCCCCGTGTGACATCTCACCTGGTGGCCAGACCACGGGACTAGAGGCACATCTGGCAGACCAATGACCTCCCCTGGATCCAGACTTACCAAAACAGAATCAGAACTGGCAGTTCCTTAGGTAGAATTAATAATCTCCTGTGGAGTTTCTGGCCAGACTGAGGACCTACCAGGGCTGAGTAATGATCCTCAGAGTCCTTCCCCTGAAGGCCTCAGTGTGGCTGGCTCTCGTCTATCTCATTGGAGCCTCCAGAATGAAGTGGAACACTTCATATAAATAACAACTCCCAGGAGAAAAATTTAATGGAAACTCTATTAATGGCTGGATTGTGCTCTTTAGTAAGAATCGTGCCTAAATTCTGGAGGCTGCAGAACTTATAGTCTTTCTTCCCATGTGTGAAAAACTTTCCCATGTGTACCATGAGACAGGATTGGAAGGTTTAAATATATACATTTCTATATAGGCTTCTGAGCAAAGCAAGCAAGCAGAGTTACAGAAGTGGATATTTTCCATTAGCATCTCCTGCAAGGTTGGGAAGGGTGACCTTTTCTAGCATGAGTGGCGCCATTCACCCATTAGGGCCTGCATACTCCCATTAGGCCTGGGTGGGTGTTCAGGTTTTTAATGACCTCACATATTTTATAAAACTGGTGTTCCTGTGGGGGAGAAATGGTGTGGTCTTGTTGCCATTTCAACTGCTCCTGAGAATGGTCCAAAGAAGAACTCGATATACTGTGCTTTCTCCCCCAAATCTTAACTCCAAAACCAGGTGTGTAATTCAGAGATATGTTCGATTATTCCCATCCACAGAGCCAGAGCACAGAGATTTGGCCCAGAGGGGTGGGGGTCAGGAAGCAGGTTGTAAAATCTGAAAGCCCCTATTTTCTTCTCCAAACAACTGATTCAATTTAAAACAGAATTGAGAAATTCAACCCTTAGGGAGCTCTCAAATGCAGTGGAATCATAGAGGCCTGAGATTTAATTCATTTCAATCCTTCAGGAAAATTTGAAATAAATACTTTTACAGATCTGTAAAAACTAATAAATTTTGTTCCAGCAATTCACTTTAAGGAAATGTAAAAGAATACTCTTCAGGTAGAAAGAATATAAACTCAGAAGTTTCAAGATTCAGGATGGACTGAAGAACAATATCTGTTAATTAAATTAATATATATGAATGACCATTGAATGGATAAAGTAATAATGATATCCCTGGCCTAGGACATCAATAAAGTGTTCAAATGCAACATAAAATAATATATAGCATAAGATGGGTAAATGGGTATGTAGCAGTTTGATATTATGAATTCCAAAAATAGATATTGGATTATGCTTGTAAACTGGTCTGTTAATCTGGTTATGATTAAGTTATGATAAGGGAGTTGACTGGGCCAATGTCGGTAGGGCTTAGAGCCACATCCCTTGGTGGGTGGGTTCTCAGATATAAACAGACGGGGGAGAGGACAGAGTTGGAGTAGTTTTAGAGGTTGGAGTTCTGAGGAGCAAGGACAAAAGTTCCTGGGGTAAAGAGAAAAGCAATTCACCTAACATTTCACAGCTGGCCTTGTGGAGAAAGACAAAGCTTAGAGAGCCTCATAGTGTACAGCTGACCTTGTGGAGTAAACAGAGGAGATGAGCCCAGAGAGAAACTCAGCCATGAGAAGAGAGTAACCAAAGAAGCCTGAACCCTGACAAATGTTGGCAGCTCTCTTTCTCCAAGATGGAGTAACAGATTTTGGTGAAGGAAGAAACTTATGCTTTCTAGCCTGGTAACTGTAAACTTCTACCCAAATAAATACCCTTAATAAAGACCAACAGATTTACGGTATTTTGCATCAGCACCCCTTTGGCTGACTAATACAGGATATAAAATGTTTAAAAATACATAATTTGGCAAGTCAATAACTAATAATAAGTGCAGATTTGGCAAAGGAAGCAAAATTGTAATAATTTCCTCGGTAAACTTTAAAGAATATTAAATAGTGCATCTCATCCAAATAAATAGAAGAAGAATTGAGCAATAATATTCAGTCCAAACAAAGTGTTCAAGATTTCCTGGGATGCCATTTAGGCATTTGTTCTGGGGCCACCTTACTCGTGCATCTTTGGAAACTGCACGTTTCTTATCCTTCAGAAGAATGAAGGAACCACGTTTGATTTATGCGGTGTTGTTTTGTCCCCATCATATATCAAGGGCTGTATCACTGCCCCATTTCCAAGTTATGAAGTCATCAAACTGCATGTGATGCTCATTTGAGGCAAGAAGATCCAAGAGTGATAGAATAAACAAAAGGAGATATTGTTGCACTTCAAAAATTGGACGCTTAGATGATTGATATTGGATATTTCCTGTTTTCTAATGAATGCATTCAATGATATAAATTTCCCTCTAAGTACTGCTTTTGCTGCACCCCAGAAAGTATGAAGAAGCATAGGATATTAGAGAAGCAGAAAGAACCACATAAAAAAGGCTTGTGAGTGAAGCTATATCCACTTCCACAACACTACAGTCTTAAGGTGAAGGCAGAGAATGTAAGAAAATTGGGAAAATATGTTCTCTGATGGCAAGCATTGTTTCCTCAAAATAAGACTTCTATGAATGTAACTTCCCTTTGAAGGAATTTGCATCATGCTTACCGAAGCATGAGGGAATCTATGTAAGGAAAAATAGAATGAAGACACTGAGTTTTGCCACTTTGCCCACATGGTAGTCCTCCCCTTTCAGAGTAAAGAATGTGAAGTTTTCTTGAAAATTCATCTCATGAGATACCTGAGAATTAATCTTTCAGAGAAACATTTGAGATTTCATGAATTTTGGAAAGCTAGGATCCCCTCAAAGAAACATGCAAGAGTGAAACCCTATGTATGTAAGGAATATTGGAAATACTTCAGCCAGGCATTAAATCTCATTGAGTATGAAATATTCATACATTAGTTAATATTGTAATGAACATGGGAATGCTTCCATCTGAAAGAAAACCTCATGGAATATGAGAAAATTCAAAGTAGAGAGAAACCATATGAGTTTCCTGAATGCAGTCTGCTCTTTGCAGTAATTTTTTCTCCTCATTTAAAAAGCCATACTGGGGAAGAATCAGAAATTTCATACATGTGGGAAAGATTTCAGCCTGAGAGAAACCCTCTTTATTCATCAGAAAATTCTTACTGAAGAGAAATAATATATATGTGGGAAAGCTTTAATTGAAATGTCAAATTTCATATACAAGAGATTTCCTACTGCAAAAAACCCTATACATGTAAGGCATGTGAAAAAGCTTTTAGATACAAATCATAACTCACAGAACATGTAAAAACTCATAGTAGACAGATACAAAATGAATGTATAGAATGCAGAAAATCCTTCAGGCAATAGAAATATTTATTTGAACATCAGAGCATTCATTCTGGAGAAAAACCCAATATATTCTATAAATGTGGAAAAGGATTAAACCAGGAGGAAATCCTCATTAATCATCTGAGAATACATAAAGGAGAGAAAGCCTAGGACTGTGATGGACATGGGAACGCTTTGATTCAGAAATCAAGCCTCATTACACACCAGAGAAGACAACCGGAAAGAAACCCTGAATATGTAAGGAATGTAGGAAAGCCTTCAGTAACAAATCAAATCTCACTGACCATAAGAAAATTCATAGTGGAGGGAAACCCTATATATGTAAGGAATATGGAATAGACTTCAGCCAGAAGGTGTATCTCATTAAACATTACAACATTCATTGGAAGAGAAACCCTGTGAATGTAATGAATGTGAATCTCCAATGAATCTCCACCTACAGTCTGTGCAACTTGTTGCCAATTTTTTAAGGAAGAGGCTGTGACTATACAATTCAGGATGTCTTTCTTCTCTAGGAAAAGTGCACTTGCAGTTTGTTCTGAGTTCTGCTTCTCCCACATTTTTTTCCACACCCATATGTGTTCAATTTGTTACCACTGGTTCACGCATCTGAACTCGAGATTTCTCTTACTTTATGTAAAGATAGGCTTTCTAATTATTTCAAATTATCCTGGTTGTTTTCAGTGGTTCTTCAATCCATTACATTCTGGGTAAGCATTTAAACAATTACCATTTAAAAAATAATACTGCCCATTATGGCAGCATTTTCTTTCTTTCTTTTTTTTTCTTTTTTTTATTGCGGGTAAAAATCAAAATTTTCACAATACATACTAATATTTATAAAATTATATATAAATATATATGCATATATGTGCATTAGGTAACATAAATGTTATTTCTTTACATATATATATATTTTTAATATGATTAGATTACCTAAATATTACAGAGAAATTACAGGGATTCCCATGTTCCCCACCTGCCACACCTCCCACAACATCCCTCACACACATTCTTCATCAATGTGGCCCATCACCCACAACGATATACACATCCTGGGGCCTTGCCACGAAGCATAGACCAGAGTTCACATCATAGACCACACTCTCTACCACACAGTTCTATATGGTATATGCTGATGTAAAGTGGCCTACATCCATCGCAGCAATCCCACTCAGAACAAGCCTCAAGTCCCCCAAAAAACCCCTGTCTTTCCACTGCATTTTGCCTTCCTGCCCCAAGAGTGTCCAGTGGCCACCAGGTCCACCTCCCTGTTATAATTTCTTTCATTTCTTAAATCACAATATGTCTACAACAGTATACCATTAACTCCACTCTAATCCATAGCTCTTCCCCCATCCTGAGGGAATGGTGATGTCCACTCCTCCTCCAAGTGAGAGAGGACTTATATTCTATTGATACAGTGGGTGGGATTATACTGCCTGAAGCAGCAGGCCCTCTCCATTCCCAGGGTGGTCGTAGCCCATTGTCATCTCCTTGTCAGGTGACTTAGATGAGTCCATTGAACTGTAGGGTAGGAGTTGCAGCTCCACCGATATTCCACGTACACCTGGCACATATGTAGGCCAGAGGTTCCAGTCTCTGGAAGTATACTTAAAAAAATAAAATAAAACTCCAGCATCACATAAAGGTTTGAATAGAAGGGACTTATGTACCATGTGCAAAGAGCACTTATTTGATTCCAACTCTTTCACTCTCAGGAGCACAGGTTCCAAAGTAGAGCCCACTAATAAGTCATCTATTTCTGGGGCTATCCCCACTTATGTAAGCCCTGGGTGTCTTCAGACCCCTCAGAAGGCCCTCTGTGTGGGGTGATATCCACTTTGGTGTTCTATGAGATCCTACTGAGGTTTGCATAAGAGTTACCTCTTTGATGATCTCCTGACTCTCTTTGAAGTCTCTTAGCTTTTACATTTTCCCCCTTTATTCAAGGTCTTTTTCCAATCATGTTGTCAGTTGGCACTTGGTATAAATCCCTCATTGCCAGGTAGGTTCATCCCCAGGAGTCATGTCTCAGTTTGGGGGGAAGGTAATGCATTCATATCCTAAGTTTCACTTAGAGAGGCCACATTTGAGCAACAAGGAGGCTCTCAGGTGGCAACACTTAGGCACTCCATAACAGTAAGCTAAGTTTCAATTACAAGAGCAAAGACTCATAAGGCTAGTCATCAATAAAAGCACCCATCATTGGGCCATGCTCTATTGCCAGACACTGCTCCTGCACTCAGGGGACTGCTCTTTCCCCCTTGGAGAATATGGCAGAGCTCTCCAGGCTGGAAATTCAGATTCCCTCATTTAATGAGTGATTGTCTACCCACCGTGACCATGACCCATCCCTTGATCATTTGAACAATTTAATTTCATTTTCATGTATATTCAAAGGAACTTACTCCCATGAATCCCTCATGCGACCCACGAATGAACCTCTGCAGGCCCCCTAGTTACCCTTCTCTGATCTAAACCTTCCTTGAACATGAAGCCCATATAATAACCAAACACAATTAATAGGATAAAGAAATCATAATGATAAGCTTAAATGCAACAGATAAATACAAGGAAACTCAGAGGAAAAAAGAGGAAAACTAAAAATAAAATATAATTAGCAGATTGGGACATTTTAAAAAATGGAAAAAAATTACTTTAAAAAAAAAAAAACTTTTCTTTTTCTTCTTAATCACTGTATTATCGGATGTCTAGTGAACCGTGACACCTTCCCCCTCTCATTCCCCATTGTCTCCCAAATATTCATTTAATTTTCAAAGAAGATTTAGATCACAGCAAAGTCACACATGGAATACTAGAGACTCCCACATATCCAAACTCCCTTCCCTTCCCCACCCCATATTAGATGCTTTTTAAAAAATGGATGTTAGCCTTTTTATAACTATTATACAGATATTAAAATATAGCAACTAAACATTGTTAATGGTTTACAGTTTAGTTTACATTTTAGACTGTACAATTTAATAATTTTTGATGATATTTAACATGTCTGTGTCCATTACTGTAAGGTAATGAAAAACCTTTCCCATGAACACTAAATATCCCATTTGAACTTAACTGTTCCTTCCTCTCAATCCCCCTGGGGCATATGACACTCCCCTGTCTTGACTCATGGAATGACAAGATTCATAGTTACATGCCCTGAGTATTCCAACCTGCCCTTCCTATTTTAACCCCTTGTCAACCCTGTGCCACCAAACCCAGGAATATCAGTACCCATCTGTCTTATCCTTCAATATGCAACTATATTCTATCTCTTTACCATTGGTTATGTCCATATCAGTGATGGCTCACAGTCTACTCTTCTCTTTCTCTACCATGTTAAGCTGTCTTTTAGACAATGGTTCTCAGGGACTGCTCACATTACTCAGTTCAAGTCAGTGAAGTCATATATTGTTCATCCTTCAATGCCTGGCTTCCTTCACTCAACATAAGGTCTTCAAGATTCATCCACGATATTCCCTATGTTAGCACTTTATTCCTTCTTACAGCTGAGTAATATTCCATTGTATGTATATACCACGTTTTACTTATCCATTCATCTGTTGATGGGTACCAGGACTGACTCCGACTTTTGACAATGGTGAACAATGCCACTGTGCACATTGGTGTGCATATATCTTTTCGTGTCTTTGCTTTCAGTTCTTCTGGGTATTTACCCAGCAGTGGAATTGCTGGATCATAGGGAATATCTGTTGCTAGTTTTCTGAGGAATCACCAAACTGTCCTCCAGAGTGGCTGGACCATTCCACCATCCCACCAGCAGTGGATGAGGGTTTCTATTTTCCACATTCTCTCCAACACTTAGAGTCTGCTGTTTCCTTTATAGCTGCCATTCTGATGAGTGTAAATGGTATCTCATTTTACTTTTGTTTTGCATTTCCCTGATAACAAGCTATGTCGAGCATTTTTTCATGTGTTGTTTAGCCCTTGGTATTTCTTCCTTGGAGAAGTGTCTTTTCAGGTCAATTGCTCATTTTTTAAATGGGTTGTTTGTCTTTTTATTTTCAAGGTGTAGGATTTCTTTGTATATGCAGGATATTAGTCTCTTACCAGATATAAGTTTGCCAAATATTTTCTCCCATTGGGTAGGCTGCCTTTTTATTTTCTTAATAACAAACTTTGATGTGCAGAAGTTTTTAATTTTGAGGAAATCCCATTTATCTATTTTTTTCTCTTGCTGCTCGTGCTTTGGCACTGAAGTTCATGAAATCATTTCCTTTACGAGGTCCTGTAGATGCTTTCCTACATTATCTACCAAGGTCTTTATGGTTTTGGCTATTATATTTAGATCCTTGATCCATCTTTAGTTGATTTTTGTATAAGGTGTGAGATGGTATTCTTCTCTCATTCTTTTGGATATGGATATCCAGTTCTCCAAGCACCACTTGTTAAAGAGGCCATTGTCTCTCAACTGAGTGTGCTTGGTAGCCTTTTTGAATATCAGATGACTGTATATGTGAGGGTCTATATCAGAACTCTCAATTTGATTCCATTGGTCAGTAGGCCTATCCTTGTGCCAATACCATGCAGTTTTGATCTCTGTAGCTTTATAATATATTTTAAAGTCTGTTAATGTGATACCTTCAACTTCATTTTTCTTTTTCAATATGTCTTTGGCAATTAAGGGCCTCTTACCTTTCCAAATATATTTTGTGGTAGTTTTTCAGTTCCCTAAAAAAATATAGTGTTGATTTTTATTGGCATTGCATTAAATTTGTAGAGTAGTTTAGGCAGGATAGACATCTTGATGATGTTTTCTTCTTATCCATGAAGAGGGAATAATTTTCCATTTATTTAAGTCTTATTTGATTTCTTTTAACATTGTTGTGTACTTTTCTGTATAAGAGTCCTATACATCTTTAGTTAAATTTATTCCTAGGTATTTGATTCTTTTAGGAAATATTGTAAATGGCCTTTTCTTCTGGATTTCATCTTCTGAATGTTCTTTACTAGTGTACAGAAATGCTACCAATTTTTGATCATTGATCTTATACCCTGCAACATTACTGAACTACTTTATAAGTTACAGAAGCTTTTTTGTAGCTTTCTCTGGGCTTTCTATGTATAGGATCATGTCATCTGCAAATAATGAAATTATTGTATTCTTCTTTTCCAATCTGGATGCCCTTTATATCCTTTTCTTGCCTCAGTGCTTGAGTAAGTACTTCTAATACAATGTTAAATAAGAGTGGTGATAGTGGGCATCCTGTTCTTGTTGCCGATCTCAGAGGGAAGGCTTTTAGGATTTCACCATTGAAGATGATTTAGCTTTGGGTTTTTCATATATACACTTTATCATATTCAGAAAATTTCCTTCTATTCCTATCTGTTGCAAGGTTTATATCAGGAAAGAGTTCTGTATTTTGTCGAATGCTTTTTTTTACATCTATAGAGATGATCATGTGTTTTTTTTCTCACTGTTTGTTTATGTGGTGTATTACATTGATTGATTTTCTTATATTGATCCAACCTTGCAAACCTGGGATGAAATCCTCTTGGTCATGGTGTATAATCCTTTTGATATATTGTTGAATGCCATTATATATTTTGTTGAGGATTGTAGCATCTAGGTCCATTAGAGAAAATGATCTGTAATTTTCCTTTCTTATGATATCTTTGGTTTGGATTTTAGGGTATTTTTGGCATCGTAGAATGAGTTAGGCAATATTCCTTCTATTTCTATTCTTTGGAAGAGCTTAAGTAGATTCCCCATTAGCTTTTTCTGGAATGTTTGGTAGAATTCAGTTGTGAAACCATCTGGTCCTGGGCTCTTCTTACTTGGGAGGTTTAAGATGACTGAGTCTATCTCTTCACTGTAGTTGGACAGTTGACTACATCAATTCCTTCTTTCATCAATGTAGGCTGCTTGTGAGTTTCTAGAAACTTGTCCATGTCCTCTAAATTATCATTCTTGTTGGCATATAATTTTTCAAAGTATCCTCTTATGATGCTCTTCATTTCTGTGGGGTCAGTAGTGATATCACCTTCCTCATTTCTTATTTTGTTTATTTGCATCTTTTCTCTCTTTTTCTTTGTTAGTCTGGATAAGGGTTTGTCAATTTTATTGATATTCTCAAAGAACTAGCTTTTGGTTTTGTTTATTTTTTCTAGTGCCTTCTTATACTCTATTTCATTTAGTTCTGCTCTAATCTTAGTAATGTCCTTCATTCTACTTCCTTTAGGTTTAGTTTGTTGTTGTTTTTCCAATTCCTCCAAGTGTGTAGATAGGTCTTCAATTTTAGCTCTTTCTTCTTTTTTAATATATGTATTTATGGCTATGAACTTCCATCTCTGGGCAGCTTTGGCTGCATCCCATAGTTTTTGATATGTTGTGTTGTCATTTTCATTAGTTTCAAGGTAGTTACTGATTTCTTTTGAGATTTCCTCCTTGACTCACTGTTTGTCTAAGAGTGTGTTGTTTAACTTCCATATCCTTGTGCTAAACTGTTTCTCTGGTCCTTAGTGATATCCAATTTAATTCCATTGTCATCAGAGAAATTACTTTGTAAAATCTCAATCTTTCTGAATTCATTGAGAGGTGTTCTTTGGCCTAGCATGTGGTCTATTGTGGAGTATGATCCATGTGCGCTTGAGAAGAATGTAAATCTTGGTATATTTGGTTTTATTGCTGTGTTTATGTCTATTAAGTCCTGGTCCTCTAATGTATTGTTGAGAGTCTTTGTTTCTTTGTTGATTTTCTGTCTAGATGTTCTGTCTAATGATGATAATGATGTATTAATGTCCACTGATATAATTGTAGAAGCATTTATATCTCCACTTAGCTATTCCAGAGTTTGCCTCATGAATTTTGAGGCACCCCATTTAGGTGTGTAAATATTTATGATTGTTCTCTCTTCTTGAAAGACTACTCCATTTACTAAACTATAGTGTCCACTTTTGTCTCTTACAATAGTTTAACATTTAAAGTCTATTTTGTCTGATATTAGAATAGCTACTCTTGCACATTTATGGCTATTATTAGCTTGTAAAATTGTTTTCCAGTCATTTCTTTTCAGCCTCCTTGAATCCCTGGGTCAAACTTGGTTTTCATCTAGACAGCATATAGATGGATCATATTTCTTTATCGATTCTGCCAATCTGTGTCTCTTGAGTGGTGAATTTAATCCATTAACACTCAGTGTTATTACTTGCAATCAATTACTTACTTCGGCCATATTTTCTTTGCATTAATGTATGTCTTATGTTGTTTTGTTTCTGTTTTTGTCTTTTTAGTTGTTTTCAAACTCTCCTAACTCTTGATTTTTTCCTTTCAGCATGTAGAACTTCCTTTAGTATTTCTTGAAGTACCAGTTTCTTATTGATATACTCTTAATTTCTATTTATCCGTGAATAATTTGAACTCTCCATCATTTTTGATTGCCAGTTTTGCTGGATACAGAATTCATGGCTGGAAGTTTATTTCTCTTAGTACTTTGACAATGTCATATCACTGTCTTCTTTCCTCCAAGGTTTCAGATGAGAAATCAGCTTTTAATCTTATTGTGTGTCCCCTGTATGTGATTGTTCTCTTTTCTTTTACTGCCTTGAGTATTTTCTCTTTGTCTTGAGCACTGAACATTTTGACAATTATATGTCTTGGAGTAGGCCTATTGAGATTTATACTGTTAGGGGTGCGTTTGCTTCCTGGATCTGCACACCCATCTCACTCAATAGAGTTGGGAAATTTTTCAGCCATTATTTCCTTCAACACTCCTTCTGTTCCATTTACCTTCTCTTCTTCTGGGATGTCCATAATGCAAATTATTGTGTGTATTGTGTTGTCATTTAAATCCTTGTGTCCCTACTTGATTTTTTATATTTTTTGTCTATTTGTTCTACTATCTCTTTGATTTCTGCTATATTATCTTCCATATCACTAATTTTTTTCTGCATGTACAAATCTGCTGTTATGTGTATCAAGCATCCTTTCAATTTCTTGGATTGTGCCATTGATCAACATCATATGTGTTATCTTTTTGCATATGTTTACAATTTCTTTAATATGTTTTCCCAGTGTCTTCTTTTTATCCTTAATCTCTTCCTTCACTTCATTAATTTAATTCATATTTGTTTGGGAATCTTCGATTAGTTGTTCGATGTTCTGCATATATTCCTGGTTTTTTATTTTTTATTTTTGGAGTGGTCAATGTCTTCCTTTTTTTCAGTGTCATTTGTAATTTTTCATTGCTGTCTAGTCATCATTTTATCTTGCTGGGTTTATTCAGTTGATTAGCTTCTCTCACTCCTCTCATGTTTTATTTAGTTTGTGGTTTTGTGAGTGTGTTAAGTTTTCTCTTTGACACGTTCTCTTCTTATTTTGTTTCCTTGCTTCTTTCTATGTTACCTTGAAGGCAAAAATTTAGGGCCAGAGTGATTGAAAGATGTGAGAAAGGAAGAAGGATAATAGTATTATTGATAAAAGTTACAAGAGGGGCCAAATAGGACTTAGTGAAATGAATATTTAACTTGTGTAGGCAGTGTAGAGTAATAGGGAAAAAAAATTAGGTACCTATAATGTCCTGGAAAACCAATTAAAGGGATATATATATATATATATATATATATATATATATATATATATATAATGAATTAGAAGGTTAGAATGATGAGGAGGGAGAGAAAGAGTAAATAAAGGGCTAAAAGGAAAAAGCTAATATTAATAAAATAAGAAATAAACAAAATAGATAGAATAGAAATTGGCACCCTTAAGTTGTAGGCTAATGTAAAAGCGTGGTGTCTGAGAAACACAACAGAAAGCGGAAGGCAGAGAGATGAAGGAAGCATAAGAGATAGCTTGGTATACGATATCAATATAGACAAATAATGGGAAATCAGTCAAGAAGAAGAACAGCAAAGAAGAGGTAAGCTAGAAGTACCTAAATTTTTAAAAAATGAAGGAAAACAGAAAGGGAAGAGGGAAGAGGAAATAAAAGCAAGAGACAACATATAAATAGAGAAAAACCACACAACCACACCAGCAACAGTCAAACAAAGCTAAGGAAGAAGTGTTCCTTCTAGGGTCCTTGCGGATCCTCTCAGCCTGCTTGTGATTATTAATTTCCTTCTGGTTTCTCTGTGCAAGTTATGAGGAAGATTTTTTTATTTTTATTTTTTTTATTGTGGGTAAAAATCAAAATTCTCACAATACATACAAACATTTGCAAAATGATATATAAATATATATGCATATATATGTATTTGCTTACAAAAATGTTATATATATATATATATACACACACACATATATATTTTAAGAGGTGCTTAGATTACCCAAAATATTACATGGAACCCACTGGGATTCCCACGTTGCCCATCTCCCACACCTCCCACCACATCCATGATGCAAATACATAAAATAAGGAATGAGCAAAGTGATATCACTACTGACCCCACAGAAATAAAGAGTATCATAAGAGGATACTTTGAAAAATTATATGTCAACAACAATGACAATTTAGAGGAAATGGACAAGTTTCTAGAAACCCACAAACAGCCGACATTGATGAAAGAAGAAATAGATGAACTCAACAGCCCAATTACAAGTAAAGAGATAGACTCAGTCATTAAAAACCTCCCAACTAAGAAGAGTCCAGGACCAGATGGCTTCACAGCTGAATTCTACCAAACATTCTGGAAAGAGCTATCGCCAATTCTACTTAATCTCTTCCAAAAAATAGAAGTAGAAGGAATATTACCTAACTCATTCTATGATGCCAACATTACCCTAATACCAAAACCAAATAAAGATACCACAAGAAAGGAAAATTACAGACCAATTTCGCTAATGAACCTAGATGCTAAAATCCTTAACAAAATACTTGCTAATCGCATTCAACAACATATCAAAAAGATTATAAACCATGACCAAGTGGGTTTCATCCCAGGTATGCAAGGATGGTTCAATATAAGAAAATCAATCAATGTAATACACCACATAAACAAATTGAAAGAAAAAAATCACATGATCATCTCTATAGATGCAGAAAAAGCATTCGACAAAATACAGCACTCTTACCTCATAAAAAAAACTACAAAAGATGAGGAAGATTTTTGGTATTAAACTGAATTAAGAAAGGAATTCATTTTTTAATGTGACTGTCTTCTTTTCTTTTTATTTGGCAATATAAGGGACCCAAAAGAAGTCCTCTGCTAGGTCAGCCCCTTCACCGATGGGACCCTAAATAAGCTTGTGGAAACTAATCAAGCCCTTCCCACTTCCTTGCTTCCCCAGGGGATTGAAATTATGATGCTTGTCAGGGCAGAATGATAAAATTTGTTGATTCCGCCCCCTCTGGGGCCAGGATTCAGAGTCAGTTGGCTGTTGGGTAAATCAGGTTTCCTCAGCAGATTCCCCTCTACCCTTGACCTGGCACTGTTTCAAGCCAGCTTATCTGATCCCCAAAGGTATGAGGGCTCCAGGCAGCCAAATCCACAGAAATTAAGCCCCTCTACACCTTCTGTCAGAGCCCTCCCTCCCTCAGAGTATGCTGTCTCAATTCGGGAGTATGAGTCGTGGTTGCAGGATTCATGGTTCAAACCAGCCATTGTCCCTGTGGTAGAGGCTCAGCCATCTGTGTTAACCACCACAGGCTGGCTCAAAACACAAGAATCTCCCCTATCACTCCATGGCATCGATCTGCCAGCTGCTAAGTGACCCAAGCTTCTCACTCCGTGTGCCCACAGCACAGAACCTTGAGCAGGACCCCACCCACAATGGGCATCCACAGAGAAATAGTCAGTGAGTATCCTCCTAAACCAATGCCAACTTGCCCCTCTCCTGTAGCATTTTCTTATAAAGCACCCCAATGATTTATATTTTTTCAGTTTCTTAACCTGATTCTGATGTGGATTCAAGTTTAATAGCCATTGAACTACTTTCACCTGCTTTCTATGTAACTCCAAATTTCCTTATTATTTTAAATCAGAAATAATCCTTTCATAATAAGATGATATACTTCTAGTCTCAAGTATTTTAAGAAGTGAGAAAATTTATTTATATTTTTAAGTTGTACTCCAATATTTTCTCACATATGATATGGTGTGGGATGGATGAAACTATAGAATGCATGTATTTCCAAACAGAAATATGTACCCAAAAGGATCTGCCAATTAAGATAATTCTGAGCATGGAGCTTGAGACTAGAGATGGAAACTTACTGTTTGCCATAACAGATATAAATTATTTTTTATACTCTTTTCAAGGATAATTTGATTAGAATTTAAAAGAATTTTTGAATATAGTACACAATCAAATCATACAAATTGGTTGAAATGAAGATATTGATTTGTATCTGCAACATTACTGGGTGGGCACTTCCCCTCACACTTTGCAAATACAGTCACCCATAAAGGAAAACTGCTTTCTCCCCTTGGCATCCTCTGATGTTGCCTGGATGGGTGGAGGCCAACCTCAGCAAGAGTTAGCAGAGAACATGAAGAGCATAGACATAACCATGTAAAGGACACACTGCTCTCTACAAGTGTCTGGTTAGAGGGCTGTTAGCACCACAGGAGAAGAGAGACTTCCTGCTACTTACTCCACAATGAACACAGGCCAAAGTGACTCATATCAATAACTGAGGCTGTGAGTGTTGAGCAGAGCTTTCTCCCTGTCCTCCTTTGTAGATCCAGAACCCATGATGATGGTTTGCATTAGGGTTTTGAGAGTTTGGTTCCAAAAATAGACATTCCCTGTCTGGATTGGGGGAACTGCAGTGAACACGTGTTACATTCCAGCCTCTTCAATTGTTCATCAGCTTCTTCCCATCCAACCCCTCCATTCTCTTCTGGGATTGAAGAAGTCTGCATCATTTCAAAACTGTTAAAAATGTAATATTTAATTAGTCTGAGAAATATGTGGCATTGACACCCTCTGAGGTTTTCTGCAAACATTGCAATCTCTCATAACCTCATTTCTATTCTTGTCAGCCCTAGGTTCCAGAACTTTCTGGGATTTCTGTACTATTCATTAGGGTCACTGTCCTAATGATGCTCATTTTGGTGATGTTACTGCTGTAGCCAATGCTGTAATGTGAATTTTCTTCCTGTCACCAACAGGTTTCAACTTGGCATTGCTCTTTTTTTGGTGCACTCAGATTGGAGAAGGTGAATGTAGAACTGGAATCAGGACACTAGAGTCTGTGCCTGAGAACCAGGAGGGGTAAGGTAAGAGCAGCCTCCTCAGAGGGTCAATGCTGGAGGCGAAGGGAAAGAGGGAATGACAAAAGGAACAGGAGCAGGTAGTCTCCTCTCTTTGCCCTGACTCCTCTATGCATGAGACCGCATGTCCCATGCTTTTATCTCACTCTGCACACCTGGCCAACAACTGACTGAAGCAGGTACATAATACTGGGGCAGCTGTGACTTTATACTACTCCCCAAACCATGTGACTCCCCTGTCTGACTCCTTATCTTGCAGGCCTTGCTGCACAAGAGAAATTCCCCTTCATCTTACCAGAACTCTTTCCTGCCTTGTCTGCAGACAACCACAGTATACAGGTGAATTCACTGGGCAGCAGGATCACACTGACATTTGGGAATGGTGCAGCTCTCCAAAAGTGTGTCCCTAGCTGTTTGAGTTTGCTTAATGCTGCCAATGCAAAATACCAGAAGTAGGTTGGTGTTTATAGAAACTTATTAGGGTTAAATTTACAGTTCTGAGGCTGAGAAAATATCCAAATCATGGCATCATCAAAAATGCTGTCTTAAGAAGGGTCAGCTGCTGTTGCACTCCTGTCAAGGCAAAATGTGAAGCCTGCCTGTCTCTCTCTGCCTTCTCCTCCAAACTCACTTTCTCCCAGAACTCAGCAGTGGACCATTAGACAAAATTGCTCACACCTTTTCCTTCTCCTCTGGCCTGGATATATTCAGCTTCAAGCTGCTCCATGACTCCAACCTCAGGCCTCTCCCTCAGCCTCTCAGGGTTTATGTGTCTCTCCACAGATGTAAGAGATTTTGGACACCTCTCCCACATGGCAGGCTAAACATATTGGCACTTGTTTTCTGTGTGTTCCATGTATGTAGGATTTCAGCACAATGATTGCGGTCCATCCTGGTGCCTGAAATCTCATCAGAGACCTTTAACTAAACTAAAGCAATCTAACAAAATGTGACCTAATCAAAAGTTCACTTATCTGAATTTAACCAAAATGTCCTACATAAAAAAGGCTTACACACACAGCAATGGGTTAGTAAGAACATGCTTTTCTTGTGTTAACTCAAGCTTCAAACAAGGGCATTAACCCAGGCACAGGGTTAAGGAGGGATCTCCTGAGTCCAGGAGAAATGGGAACTCATGAAACAGTGGCTGTACTTTGGTGTGGCCATCATTGAGCCAAATAGTGTGCTGACCACCATTGCACTGGTCCCTAGAATGGTCCCAGAAGAACTCAATATACTGTGCTTTCTCCACCAAATCTTATCTCCTAATTCACGTGTGTAACTCAGATAGGTGCACCATTATCCCCTTCCCAGAGCCAGAGTGCACAGATTTTGCCTGGTGGATGGGGGGCAGGAAGCAGTGTGTACAAATGAAAGGCCATAATTTCTTTTCCAAAGAACTGATTACACTTATGACAGAATGGAGAAATTCAACCCCAAAGTGCTCTCAAAAGCAATGGGGATGTTAGAGGGCCTGATATTAAATTAATCTCAATCCGTCAGGAGAAGTGAAAAAAATACTTTTAAAGATGAGTAAAAATTCATAAATTGTGCTAGAACCAACTCAATTTAGAAGAAATGAAAAGAATATTCTTCAAGCACAAAGAAAATAATCTCAGAAGGTTCAAGATTCAGGATGGATTGAAGAACAATATCTGTCAATTTAATTCATATATCTAAATGACTATTTAATGGGTAAAGTAATAATGATAACCATGGCCTAGAATATCAATAAAGTGTTAAAATACACTGTAAAATAATGTATAGCATAAGATGGGCAAGTGGATATTTAGCAGATGGATATCGTTATGAATTCCAAAAATAGATATTGGATTATGCTTGTAAAGTGGTCTGTTAATCTGGGAATGATTAAATTATGATAATGGTACTGTGTGTTGAGCCCTGCCCCTTGGTGTGTGGGGCCACAAGGGAGAAAAGACATGACAAAGGACAGAGGTGGAGTAGATTTTGATGTTGGAGTTCTGATGAGGAAGGACAGAAGGCCACGGGGAAAAGATTGTAGCCATTCTTCTGACAGCTGGCCTTGTGGAGACAGGCAAAGCTTAGAGAGCCACATAGTCTACAGCTGACCTTGTGGAGGAAACAGAAGGGCTGAGACCAGACAGAAATTCAGCCCTGGGAAGAGAGGAACACAAAAAGGCTAAACCCTGGCTAATGTTGGCAGCTGCATTGCTCCAAGATGGGGTAAAAGACTTTGGTGTAGGAAGAAACGTATGCTTTATGGCCTGGTACTTGGTACCTGTAAGCTTGTACCCCCAAAAAATACCTTTTATAAAGACCAACAGATTTATGATATTTTGCATCAGCACCCCTTTGGCTTACTAACACAGGATATAAAATGTTTTAAAATATATTATTTGGCAAGTCAATAAAAAATAATAAGTGCAGATTTTGAAAGGCAAGCAAAGTGTTATAATTTCCCCAGTAAACTTTAAAGAATATTAAATAGTGCATCTCATCCAAATAAATAAAAGAAAAAATTGAAAAAAATCAGTCAAAAACGAAGTCTTCAGGATTTCCTGGGTTGCAATTTTGTCCTTTTGTTCCAGAGCCACCTAACTTGTGCATCTTTGGAAGGTGTAGCTTTCTTATCCTTCAGAAGGCTGAATGTTCCAGGGTTGATTTATGGGGTGTTGTTTTGTCCCCATCATTAATCAAGTACTGTATCACTTCCCCATTTCCTAGTTATGAAGTTACCAAATTGGATGTGATGCTCATTTGAAGCAAGAAGAGCCATGAATAATAGAACAAATATAAAGGAGATATTGTTGCACTTCCCAAACCGGACACTTAGATGATTGATATTGGATATTTCCTCTTTTCTAATGAATGCATTCAATGCTATAAATTTCCCTCTAAGCACTGTATTTGGTGCACCCCAGAAACTATGAACAAGTATAGGACTTTAAGAAGCAGAAAGAACCATATAACCAAAGGCTTGTGAGTGAAGCTATATCCACTTCCACAACAGTACAGACTTAAGATGAAGGAAAAGAATATAAGAAAGTTGGGAAAATCTTTTCTGTGACCACAAGCATTGTTTTCTCAAAATAACACTTCTATGAATGTAACTTCACTTGGAAGGAATTTGCATCATGCTTAACTAAGCATGAGGGAATCTATATAAGGAATAAAGAATGAAGATAATGAGTTGTGCCAGTTTGCCCCACATGGTAGTCCTCCCCTTTAAGTGTAATGAGTGTGAAGTTTTCTTGTAAATTCAACTTCATGAGATACCTGAGAATTATTCCTTCATAGAAACAATTTGGTATTTCATGAATTTGGGAAGGCTAGAGTCACATCAAATAAACATGCAAGAGTAAAACCCTGTGTATGGAAGGAATATTGGAAAACCTACAGCCAGGCATTAAATCTCATTGAGCATGAAATATTCATACAAAAATGAGTATTGTAATGAACATGGGAATGCTTCCATCTGAAACAAAACCTCATGTTTTATGAGAAAATTCAAACTAGAGAGAAACTATGAAAGTGTCCTGAATGTAGGCTGCTCCTTACAGTCATTTTTTACTCCTCATTTTAAAAGCCATACAGGGACAAAGACAGAAATATCATACATGTGGGAGAGTTTTCAACCTGACAGAAAACCTCCTTATTCATCAAAAAATTCTTACTGAAGAGAAATCATATATATGTGGGAAAGCTTTAATTCAATTGTCAAAACTCAGATACAAGAGATTTCCTACTGCAAAAAAACCGTATGCATGTAAGGCATGTGAAAATGCCTTTAGGTACAAATCATATCTCACAGAACATGAAAAAATTTATAGTGGACAGAAAAAAAAAATGAATGTAAAGAATGCAGAAATGCCTTCATGCAAAAGCAATAGTTCATTAAACATCAGAGCATTCATTCTGGAGAAAAATCCTCTATATACAATGAATGAAGAAAAGCCCTCAACCAGAAGTAAAACCTCATTAACCACCTGAGAATTCATCCTGGAGAGAAACCCTATGAATGTGATGGATGTGGGAAAACTTTCATTCAGAATAAAGCTTAACAGATGTAACTGTTGGGGAATTTGATGTAATTATAAATTCCAAAAATATAATTTGATCTTAATTGTAAACTCTTCTGTTAATCTGGGCATGTTTGGGGCGTTGACTGGGCCACGTCAGTAGGGCATTGAGCCTCACCCCTTATTGGGTGTGGGAATCAAATAAAAAAGGCATGGCAAAGGAGAGTTGAAGCAGTTTTTATTTAGAAGCAATTTTGATGTTGGAGAAAAGGCCCCAGAGAAGAGAAATGAGCCATTTTCCTGATAGTCTACAGCTGACCTTTTTGAGGAACCAGAAAAGCTAAGAACAGAGAGAAATGCAGCCCTGGGTAGAGGGGAACAAAAGAATCCTGAACCCTGGAAAAAGTCGGCAGCTGTTTTGCTCCAACACGTGGCAATAAACTTTGGTGAGAAGAAACTTAATGCTTTACGGTCTGGTATCTTTGGACTTCCACCCCAAATAAATACCCTTTATAAAGACTAACCTATTTTTTGTATTTCACATTAGCACCCCTTTGACTAATACACCAGCGAAGACAAACTGGAGAGAAACTCTATATCTTTAAGGACTGTAGGAAAGCATTCATTAGCAAATCAAATCTCACTGACAATGAGAAAATTCATAGTGGAGGGAAACCATATATGTATGTAAGGATTGTGGAATAGCCTTAAGCTAGAGACAATATCTTATTAAACATTACAACATTCATATTGGAAAGAAGACCTGTGAATGTAATGAATGTGAATCTACAAAGAATGTCCACATCCAGTCTGTGCAACTTATTGCCAATCATTTAAGGAAGTTGCTGTGACTGTAATTCAGGATGTCTTTCTCCTCTGCAAAAGTGCACTTGCAGTTTGTTCTGAGATCTGCTCCTCCATCATCTTCATCCACAATCATCTGTGTTCAATTTGTTACCACTGATTTATGGATCAGAGCTCAAGATATCTCTTAGTTTATGTAAAGAAGGGCTTTCCACTTATTTCAAATTGTCCTGGTTGTTTTCACTGGTTCTTCAGTCCATAACATTCTGGGTAAGCATTAAAAAATTATCATTTTAAAAATAATACACACCATTAATGTAGCATTTTATTCTAAGACACCCCAACCTTTTATATTTTTTCAGTTTCTTCAGATGTTTCTGATATGGACTCAAGTTTAACATCCACAGAACTACAGTGGCCTGCTTTCTACTTAAATCCAATTTTCCTTATTATTTTAAATCAGAAATTATCCTCTCATAATTGGATGATATGCTTCTAATCTCAAGTATTTTAAGAAGTTAGAAAAATTTATTTATATTCTTAAGTTGTACTCCAATATTTTTCTCATATGTGATAGGTTGTGGGATGGATGAAACTAGGGAATGCATGTATTTACAAACAGTAATGTGTACCCAAAAGAATCTGCCAATGCAGATAATTCTGAGGTAACAGGAATGGGGGTTGCGGCTAGAGAAGGAAGTTTGCTGTTTGCCATAACAGACATAAATTATTTTTATACTTTGCACAGATAATTTGGTTATAATTTAAAAGAAATTATGAAATAGTACACAATGAAATCATACATAGTGGTTCATTTAATGATATTGATTTGTATCTGAATCATTACTGGGGGGAGCCTTCCCCTCACCATTTTCAAATAAACCACCCATAAAGGAAAAGTGCTCATTCACCTCAGCTCCCTCCTTAGCTGCCTGAATGGGTGGAGGCCTCTCTCAGCAAGAGTGGGCATGGACTATGAAGAGCATGGATGTGACCATGTGAAGGTGACATGGCTCTCTACACGTGTCTGGTTAGAGGACTCATAGCACCACAGGAGAAAGTGGATTCCTGTGGCTTACTCCTCAGTGAAGACCTGCTAGAGTGACTCATATCACTAACTGAGGCTGTGAGTTCTGAGCAGGGCTTTCTCCCGGTCCTCCTTTGTGCATTCACAACCTATGATGATGGCTTTCATTGGGGCTCTAAGAGTTTCATTTCCAAACAAAACAGTCCTTCCACGGATTGGAGAATTGCATTGAACATTTGTTATATTCCTGCTTCTTCAGCTGTTCATTAGCTTCTTCCCATCCAAACCCTCTGTTCTCTTCTGGGATTGAAGAGGTCTGCATCATTTTCAACTCTGTTCAAAATATGATGAAAATTTTATATTTAATTAGTCTGAGAAATATCTGGCATCTGCACTCTCTGAGGTTCTCTGCAAACATGGCAGTATCTCACAACGTTACTTCTGTCTGCCCTAAGTCCCAGGACATTCTGGGATTTCCTTCCAATTTATTAAGGTCACTAGACTAATCTTCCTCATTCTGGTGATGTCATTGCTGTACCCAATGCTGTAATGTGAATTTTGACATTCCCTTCCTGGCACCAACAGTTTTCATCATGGTATTGCCCTTTTTAGCTGCCCGAAGATTGGAGAAGGTGAATGTGCAACTGGAAGCAGGAGACATTAGTCTGTGCCTGAGACCAAGAAGTGGTACAGTAAGAGCAGCCTTCTCAGAGGGTTAACCCTGGAGGCCAGGAGGAGGAGGTAAGGGCAAAAGGACTAGGAGCAGAAAGTTAACTGTATGTGCCCTGACTCCTCTGATGCACCTGAACCCAGGTCCCATGATTTTATCTTCCCCAGTCCACCGGGCCTATCACTATCTGAGGCAGGTACTTCGTACTTGGGCATATGTGACTTTAGACTAGTCCCCAAACCATGTGACTCCCTTGCCTGACTCCTGTCTTGTATGCCTGCTGGCGAAGACCACTTCCTCTTCTGTCTTACCAGTACTAATTCCAGCCTAGTCTGGAGACAACCACAGCTTACAGGTGACTTCACTGGGAAGCAGCGTCACAATGCCATTTGGGAAAAGGTCAACTCTCCAACACTGTGTCCCTAACTGTGAGATTGCCAAGTGCTGCCAATGCAAAATACCAGAAATAAGTTGGCATTTACTGGAATTTATTAAGGTTAAAGCTTACAGTTCTGAGACAGTCACAATGTCCAAATCAAGGCATCATCAAAAATGCTGTCTTAGCAAGGGTCAGCTGCACCTGGATGCCTGCCAAAGCAAAATGGTGGACCTTCCTGTCTCCCTCTGCCTTCCTTTCCAAACTCACTTTCTCTCTGAGCTCAGCAGTGGGCCATCAGACACAATTGATCACATTTCTCCCTTCTCCTCTGGCCTGGATGTCTTCAGGTTCAAGCTGCTCCATGATTATGGCCTCTGGCCTCTCCCTCAGCCACCCAGGTTTCTGTGTCTCTCCACAGCTCTAGGAGATCCTGGAGACCTCTCCCACATGGCAGGTAAACATGGCAGCAATCTTTCTCTTTGTGTTTATAGTATGTAAGCCTTCAACACAATGATTGGGGTCCATCCTGGTGCCTGAAATCTAATCAGAGGCCCTTAACTAAACTAAAGCAATCTAACAAAAAATGACCTAATCAAAAGTTCCCTTATCTGAATCTAACCAAAATGCCCTACATGCAAAAGTCTTACACACAAAGAAATGGGTCAGTAAGATCATATTTTTCAAGACTCACTGAATGCATTAACTCAAATAAGGGCATTAACCCAGGGGACAGGGATCAGGAGTGGTCTCCTAAGTCCGAGAGAAATGGGAACTCATGAAACAGTGGCTGTACTTAGGGTGTGGCCACCATTGAGCAAAATGGGGTGCTGACCACCAATACACTGGTCCCTAGAATGGTCCCAAGATGCATTCAATATACTGTGCTTTCTCCACCAAATCTTAGGTCCAAAATCAGGTGTGTAACTTGAGAAGTGTGCCATTATTCCCATTCCCAGATCCAGAGCACACAGATTTTGCCTGGGTTGTGTGTGGGGGATATTAGGAGGCTGTAAAACTGAAAGTCCCTAATTTCTTCTCCAAAGAACTGATTATATTACAGCAGAATGGAGAATTTCAACCCTAAGGGTGTTCTCAAAAGCAGTGGAGATTGTCGATGGCCTGAGATTTAATTAATCTCAATCCTTCAGGAAGAAGTGAAATACATACTGTTACAGATGGTTAAAATCAAATAACATTGTGACTTCTGGGAAGATGGTAGACTAGCAAGATGTGGGAATCTCTTCTCCAGAAACATAGCTAGAGAACAGGGTGACACCACCCCAAAATAGATCTCCTAAAGTCTACACAACACCCAGAGGAGAGTGGGACAAAACAGGGAAATCACAATGACAGAACCAGAACCATGAGTTGAAACCAGCAGCCGCTGCTGTTGCCAGCACCCTCCCTGACACCCTTTAAAATTCTGGGGCCTCTGGGCCTGTACGACAGACAAAGGGGGATCCAGGAATCTACCACTTCCAGAAAGGTGAGAGAGAGAGGGACACAGCTTTAGGCTGACTCAGGTTCTGACCAGCAAATTTGGGCTGTGGAGCTCCATGGACCCTTCCACACAGCGGTTTGCCCTGGGACCCTAGGAAGGACTGGAGAAATCCAACCCTTGCCACCTCCCTCTCTTCTAACCTGGACTAATTGTTGAGGACTCCACAGGAGAGGGGAGAGAGAGCCTGGAGCTGACCCTGCTTTGACTAACAGGTTTGGTCTGCCCTGTCCTGAGAGCCCTTCTAAGCCAGGTGGGGCTGCACCATTGTTTGCCTTGGAGCCTGCAAAGGGTTAAAGATATACAAACTTCCTAATCTGCTCTGCTTAACAGGGACTGATTGCTGAGTATTCACAGGGGAGAGTAAATATTGCCTAGCTGGGAAAGGGAGGGGCTACCAGAGGAGACTGGAGAACTGTTTTATAAAGTTTGAATTACAAGGCTCTTAGCCCCCAGACAGGAAGCTCTACCACATTGATATGGTCTGTCTCACAAAAATTATACACTGACCAGTCATCGAATTGTGAGCTGCCAATGAGCACCATCTCGTGGCAGACCAAGGAAGTACACATAAGAAAATTAATAAGTGCGAGAGGATTTTCTGGGCCTCTTTAGCCTCCCTGCCCAAGCCCTAGGAAATGAACCTACAACCAATAACTGGATCCAGTGCCCAGTTTTGAGCAACCACCTGGACAATGCTAACAGTCAAGTATGAGCAAAAATCAAAAAGTTGTGGTAGCTCACAGCCTCCTGTAACTAAAACCCTATTAAAGAGAAAGAAATAGAGCATCTAAGTAAAATACAACCTAATCAGATGCCTAAACACCATAAAAAATTATGAGCCATACTAAGAAAATAGAAGACATCACTCAAGAAAAGGAATATATCAAAGTAGCTGAAGAGCTGCAGAATTTGAGAGAATGAGATGAGCAAAAATTTCCAAAATCAAATTATTGAGATGAAAGAAAATATAGTTAAATAGATAAATGACATCAAGAGGACATTAAGCGAATGCAAAGAATTTTAAATCCTGAACAGAAAAGTAACAGAGTTCATGGGAATGAAAGACACAATAGGTGAAGTCAAAAACACATTTGGGGCATACAACACAGACTCGAAGTGATAGAAAAAAAGAATAAGTGATACTAAAGACAGATCAGCTAAAATTGAAGAGACTAGAACAGAGAGAGAAAAGAATGGAAAAATTGAGCAGGGGCTCAGAGATTTGAATGACAACACGAAACACAACAACATATGTGTCATGGGAGTTCCAGAAGGGGAAGAGAAAGGAAAGGGGGCAGAAAGAGTATTGGAGGAAATAATAGCTGAAAATTTCCCATCTCTCACAAAAGAAATGGACTTGCATATCGAATAAGCATACCATGCCCCAAGGAGAATAAATCCAAATAGACCCATGCCAAGACACATACTATTCAGAATGTCAAATGTAAAAGATAAAAAGAAAATTCTCAAAGCAGCAAGAGGGAAGCAAATTATCACATACAAAGGATGCCCAGTAAGACTTCATGCAGATTTCTCTTCAGAAACCATGGAGGCGAGAAGACAGTGGTATGATACCATAAGGAAATGAAAGGAGAAAAACTGCCAGCTGAGAATTATTTATCCAGCAAAACTGTCCTTCAAATATGAAGGTGAGTATAAAATATTCACAAATAAACAGAAACTAAGAGAGTTTACAAAAATGAATCCAACTTTACAGGAAATATTAAAGGAAGTCTTAGAACCTGAAAGAAAAAGACAGGAGAGAGAGGCTTGGAGGAGAGTATAGAAGAAAGAAAAGCAGAAAGGATCACCAAAAGAGTAAAAAGAGAGACAAAAACAAGATGGCATATGAAGACCAAACAATAAAATGGAGGAAATAAATAGTGGATTTTCAGTAATATCATTGAATGTGAATGGATTAAATTCCCCAATCAAAAGATTCAGGCTGACAGAATGGATAAAAAAACATGAGCCATCCATATGCTGCTTACAAGAAACTCACCTCAGACCCAGGGATACAAACTGGCTGAAATTACAAAGTTGGAAAAAGATACTCCATGTGAATAGTAAACAGAAAAGAGCAGGGCTAGCTATACTAATTTCAGACAAAACAGACTTTAAATGCAAAAAAGTGATAAGAGATATGGAAGGCCATTATACATTAATAAAAGGGATGATCCTTCAGGAAGTTATAACAGTCACAAATATCTACGTACCTAACCGGAGTGCCCCAAAATATATGAGGCAAACTCTGGAAAAACTGAATAATTGTCAGAGACTTCAACACCCCTCTCACATCATTAGATAGAACAACTAGACAGAAGATCAACAAAGAAACAGAGAACTTGAACAATGTGATAAACAAGTTAGACCTAAAAAACATATACTAAACACTGCATCCAAACTCAGGAGGTTATAAAATCTTCTCAAGTGCCCATGGATCTTTCTCCAGGATAGACCACATATGAGGTCACAATTCAGTTCTCAATAAATATAAAAACATTGAAATTATACAAAGAACCTTCTCAGATCATAATGGAATGAAACTAGAAATCAATAACAGACAGGAAAGAAGTAAATTTGCAAATGTGTGGAGACGGAACAACACATTCCTAAATATTCAGTGGGTCAAACAAGAAATTGCAAGTGAAATCAATAAATATACTGAGACAAATGAAAATGAGAATACAACGTATCAAAACTTATGGGACACAGCAAAGGCAGTCTTGAGAGGGAAATTTATAGCCCTAAATGCCTATATTAAAATACAAGGAAGAGCTAAACTCAAAGATTTAACTGAACAACTAGAGAAACTTGAAAAAGAACAGCAAACCAATCCCAAAGCAAGCAGAAGGAAATAAATAATAAAGATTAGAACAGAAATAAATGAAATTGAGAACAGAAAAACAATAGAGAAAATCAACAAAACCAAAAGCTCGTTCTTTAGGAAGATCAATAAAATTGACAACCCCATCGCTAAAATACCAAAGAAAAAAAGAGAGAAGATGCACATAAACACAATCAGAAATGAAGGGGTGGAAATTATAAATGACCTCACAGAAATAAAAAGAATCATGAGAGGATATTATGAGAAACTGTATGCCAACAAACTAGAAAACCTAGATGTAGTGGACAAATTTCTAGAAACACATAACTAACTACACTGATGCTATAAGAAATACAATAACTTAACAAACCAGTCACAATTAAGGTGAAAGGATGCATCATCAAAAATCTCCCAGCAAAGAAATGTCCAGGACCAGAAGTCTTCAAAGGTTTATTCTACCAAGCATTTCAAAAAGAATTAACACCAATCTTGTTTAAGCACTCCCAAAAAATTGAAGACGAGGGAAAATTACCCAACACGTTTTATGAAGCCAATATCACCCTAATACCAAAGCCAAATAAACATTCCACAAGAAAAGAAAATTACAGACCAATCTCTCTAATGAACATAGATGCAAAAATTCTCAAGAAAATACTTGCAAATCAAATCCAACAGCATATCAAAAGACTTATACATCATGACCAAGTGGCCTTTATTCCTGTTATGCAAAGCTGGTTCGATATAAGAAAATCAATCAATGTAATACACCACATAAACTAATTGAAGGAAAAAAAACACATGATCATCTCAATAGATGCAGAAAATCATTTGACAAAATCCAACATCCTTTTTGGATAAAAATACTTCAAAAGATAGGAATAAAATGAAAATTCCTCAATATGATAAAAGGCATATATAAAAAATCCACAGCCAACATGATACTCAATGGGAAAAGGTTGAAAGCTTTCCCTCTAAGATCAGGAACAATATAAGGATGCCCACTGTCACCATTGTTATTCAACATTGTACTAGAAGTTCTACCTAGGGCAATTAGACAAGACAAAAAAAATTAAGGCATCCAAATAAGAAAGGAGGAAGTAAAACTCTCACTGTTTGCAGATGACATGATCCTGTACTTAGAAAATCCTGAAGTATCCAAGACAAAGCTACTCCTTGAACTAATAAGTTCAGCAAAGTGGCAGGATACAAGATCAACATGCAAAAATCAGTAATGTTTTTGTACACTAGTACTGAACAACCTGATGAGGAAATCAAGAGGAAAATTCCATTTTCAATAGCAACAAAAAGACTCAAATACCTAGGAGTTAATCTAACCAAAGAAGTACAGGACCTATATGCAGAAAACTAAAAAAAACAATGCTGAAAGAAATGAAAAAAGACCTAAATAAATGGAAAGACATTCCATGTTCAAGGATTGGAAGAATAAATATCGTGAAGATGTCAATTTTGCCTAAACTGATTTACAGATTCCATGAAATACCAATCAAATTCTCAACAGCTTACTTTACAAAATTAGAGAAGACAATTACCAAATTCATCTGGAAGGGTAAGTGCACCTGAATTGCCAAAAGCATTCTAAAAAAGAAGAGCAATGTGGGAGGAATTTCACTGCCTGACCTTGAAACATATTACAAAGTTACAGTCGTCAAAACACCATGGTACTGGCATAAAGATAGACATTTCGATCAGTGGAATAGAATTGAGAACCCAGAAATATACCCTCGCCTATACAGTGAACTGGTATTTCACAAACCTACCAAGCCCACGCTAATGGGAAAAAAGTCTTTTCAAGAAATGGTGTTGGGAGGACTGGATATCTATAACCAAAAGAATGAATGAGGACCCCAATCTTACCCTCTATACAAGAATCAACTCAAAATGGATCAAGGATCTAAATATAAGTGCCAGTACCATAAAACTACAAGAAGAAAATGTAGGGAAACATCTTAAAGTCCTTGTAGTAGATAGTGGTTTCTTGGACTTTACACCCAAAGCACGGGCAACAAAAGAAAAAAATTGATAAATGGGTCCTCCTCAAAATTAAACACTTTTGCACCTCACAGGACTGTCAGAAAGGTGAAAAGGGAGCCAACACAATGGGAAAAATATTTGGAAATCACATATCTGAAAAGTGTTTAATTCCCAGGATATATAGAAAGAGATGTTACAACTCAACAATAAAAACACCAATGACCCAAATAAAAAATGGGGAAAAGACTTGAATAGACATTTCTCCAAAGAAGAAATACTAATGGCAAAAATCACATGAAGAAATGCTCAATATCACTCATGATTAGGGAAATGCAAATCAAAACTACAATGAGATATCATATTGTAGCTATCAGAATGGCCACTATTAAAAGGACAAGGAACTACAAGGGTTGGAAAGGATGTGGAGAGATAGGAACACTTCTTCACTGTTGGTGGGAATGCAGAATGATACACCCACTATGGAGGACTGTATGGCAATTCCCAAAGAAGTTGAATATAGACTTGCCACGTGACCCTGCAATACCACTACTGGGTATATACCCAGAAGAACTGAGAGCAGTGACACGAACAGACATCTGCACACTCATGTTCATAGCAACATAATTCACCATTGCCAAAAGTTGGAAACAACCCAGGTGTCCATTAACAGATGAATGGATAAACAAACTGTGGTCTATTCACATGATGGAATATTATGCAGCTGTAAGAAGAAATGAAGTCATAAAACATTTGGCAACATGGATGAACTTAGAGGACATTATGTTGAGGGAAGCAAGCCAGACACAAAAGGACAAATACTGTATGAATGCATTACTATGAAACAAATATATTCGGTAACATCTTGATTGATCCAAAACGAAAAAAATTTAAATGCCAACAGGTTGAAGCTGGTTTTCATACTTCAGAAATATACATATTTATTCATCTGTGTTTTCTTTTTAGTTTTTAATTGTTTATATTTTCAATTATTAAATGTACAAATAAAGTTTCAAAAATATTTAAAAAAACAGATCAACAACAAAAAATAAACTTATAAGTTTGCTAGCAGTAACACACTTTAAAAGAAATGTAAAAGATTATTTTCAGGCAAAAAGAAAATGATCTCAGAATGTTCAAGGTCCAGGATCGATTGAAGAACAATATCTGTTAATTAAATACATATATCTAAATGACTATTGAATGGATAAAGTAATAATGATATCCATGGCCTAGGACTTCAATAAAGTGTTAGAATACACCATAAAATAATATGTAGCATAAGATGGGTAAATGGATATATTGCAGTTTGATATCATTATGAATTCCAAAAATAGATATTGGATTATGCTTGTAAAATGGTCTGTTAATCTGGGTATGATTAAGTTATGATAAGGGTGTAGACTGGGCCACAGTCTGTAGGGTGTTGAGCCCCACTTTTCGGGGGTGGGTTCTCAAACATAAAAAGACACGGGAAAGTACAGAACTGTAGTAGTTATGATGTTGGAGTTCTGATGCACAAGGACAGTAGGCCCTAGGGAAAAGAGAAAAGCCATTAACCTGACAATTTACAGATGGCCTTGTGGTGAGAGGCAAAGCTTAGAGAGCTTCATAGTCTACAGCTGACCTTGTGGAGGAAATAGAGGAGCTGAGCCCAGAGAGAAATGCAGTCTTCGGAAGAGAGGAACACAAGAAGCCTAAAATCTGGCAAGTTTCAGCAGTTGTCTTGCTTCAAATCGGGGTAAAAGATTTTGGGGAAGGAAGAAACATATGCTTTATGGCCTGGTAATTGTAAGCTTCTACCCCAAATAAATACCCTTTAAAAAGACCCAGATATTTCTGATATTTTATGTAAGCACATCTTTGGCTGACTAATACAGGATATAAAATGTTTTAAAATATGTTATTTGGCCAGTCAATAATAAATAATAAGTGCAGATTTGGAAAGGCAAGGAAAAGAGATATAATTTCCCTGGTAAATTTCAAAGAATATTAAATAGTGCATCTCATCCAAATAAATAGAAGAAAAATAATTGAACAAAAATAATCAGTCCAAAACACAGTGTTCAGGATATCCTGGATTGCCATGTTGGCCTATGTTCTGAGGCCACCTTATTCATGCACCCTTGGAAGGTGCACCTTTCTTATACTTTAGAAGCCTGAAGTTTCCAGGGTTGATTTATGTCCTGGGTTTTGTCCCCATGATAAATCAAGTGCTGAATCACTTCCCCATTTCCCAGTTATGAAGTCACCAAACTAGATGGGATGCACATTTGAAGCAAGAAGAACCATGAAAGATAGATCAAATAAATAGGAGATATTGTTGCAGTTCCCAAACTGGATGCTTAGATGATTGATATTGGATCATTCCTCTCTTCTAATGAAAACATTCAATGCTATAAATTTCCCTTTAAGCACTCTTTTGCTACACCCCACAAACTATGAAGAAGCTTAGGATATTAAGAAGCATAACCAACCACATTACAAAAGACTTGTGAGTGAAGCTATATCAACTTGCACAAGAAATTGGATATCACCCCACACAGAGGGTCTTCTGAGGGCTCTGGAGACACCCAGGTCCTATATAAGTGGGGATAGCCACAGAGATTGATGCCTTATTAGTGTGTTCTAATTTGGGATCTGTGCTCCTGAGAGTGACAGATTTGGACTCAAATAAGTCCTCCTTGCACATGGTCCATCAGTCCCTTCTATTCAAACCTATATGTGATGCTGGAGTTTTTAGGTTTACTTCCAGAGACTGGAGCCTCTGGCCTACCTATGAGCCAGGTGTGTGTGGAATCACGGTTGAACTACAACCCCTACACTACAGTTCAATGGACTCATCCAAGTCAACTGGTGAGGAGACAATGATGGGCAACGGCCATCCAAGGGAATGGAGAGGGCCTGAAGTTGCAGGCAGGAAAATCCCATCCACTGTATCCATGGGATATAAGCCCTCTCTCACTTGGAGGTGGAGTGGATATCACCATCCCACAGTGAATGTAATGGATGTGAATCTCCAAGGAATCTCCACGTCCAGTCTGTGCAACTTGTTGCCAATGTTTTAAGGAAGTGGCTGTGAATGTGCAATTCAGGCTGTCTTTCTCCTCTTAGAAAAGTGCACTTGCAGTTTGTTCTGTGATCTGCTAATCCCATATCTTCTTCCACACTGATCTGTGTTCAATTTGTTACAACTAATTGATAAATGAGAACCCAAGATTTCTCTTAAATTATGTAAAGATGGGCTTTCCACTTATTTCAAATTATTCTGGTTGTTTTCACTGGTTTTTCAATCCATTAAATTCTGTGTAAGCATTTTAAAAATTACCATTTAAAAATAATGTTTCCCATTTTTTTTATCATTTACTTATAAGGCACCCCAACAATTGATATGTTTTTTACTTTCTTCACCTGATTCTGATGTGGATTCAAGTTTAACAGCCACTGAAGTACAGTGGCCTTCTTTCTACTTAACTCCAATTTTCCTAGTAATTTTAAATCAGAAATAATCCTTTCATAATTAGAAAATATACTTTTAATCACAAGTATTTTAAGAAGTTAGAAATTTTATTTATATTCTTAGCCTGTACTCCAATATATTTCTCATATGTGATAGGGTGTGGGATGAATGAAACTAGAGAATGCATGTATTTATAAACAGAAATGTGTACCCCAAAAAATCTGTCAATGCAGATAATTCTGAAGAAGGAGGAATGGGGGTGGAGGCTAGAGAAGGAATTTGTCTGTGTGCCAAAAGAGACATAAATAAATTTTACACTCTTTGCACAAATAATTTCATTATAATTTAAATGAAATTATGAAAATAGTACACAATGAAATCAAACAAAGTGGTTGGTTTGAATATAGTGATTTGTATCTGCAACATTACTGGGGTGAGGGGAACCATCACCATTTGCTAATAAAGTCCCCTATAATGGAAAAGTACTCACTCCCCTCGACCTTCTCCCCAGCTGCCTTGACAGGTATACGCCTCCCACACCAAGAGTGAGCACAGAGTATGAGTAGCATGGACGCGAACATATGAAGGCCTCATTCCACTCTACACGTGTCTGGTTAGAAGGCTGTGAGCACCAAAGTAGAAGACGGACTTTCTGCTGCTTTCTCCCCAGTGAAGAAACGTTAGAGTGACTCACATCACTGATGAGACTGTGAGTGTTGAGTAGGGCTTTCTCCCGTTTTTCCTTTGCAGATCAAGAACCTATGCTGATGGTTTTCATAGGGGCTCTGTGAGTTTGTTCCCAAACAGGACACTCCCTCTCTTTCTTGTGGGAACCACAGTGAACACGTGTTGCATTCCAGCTTCTTAAGGCTTTCATCAGCTTCTTCCCATTCAACCCCTCTGTTCTCTTCCAGGATTGAAGATATCTGGATCATTTTCAACACAGTTCAAAATGTGTTGAATATTTTATATTTAATTATTCTGAGAATTATCTGGCAACTGCACCCTCTGAGGTTTTCTGCAAACATGGCACTATCTCACAACCTCACTTCTATTCTTGACTGCCCTAGGTCCCAGGACTCTCTGGGATTCCTGTACTATTCACTTGGGTCACTGGTCTAATGTTGCTTATTCTGGTGATGTTATTGCTGTAGTCAATGTTGTAATGTGATTTTTGACATTTCCTTCCTGACACCAACAGGTTTCATCTTGCCATTGCACTTTCTTTAGCTGCCCGAAGATTGAGGAAAATGAATGTAGAACTGGAAGCAGGAAATCAGAGTCTGTGCCTGAGATCCAGGAGGGTTAGAGTAACAGCAGCCTCCGCAGAGGTTCAACTCTGGAGGACAAGGGAAGGAGCAAAGAGCAAAAGGAGCAGGAGCAGGAAGTCTCCTCTCTGTGCCCTGACAGCTCTGCTGCACCAGACCCAACACCCATGGTTTTATAAGCCCCTGCCCACCTGAACAACCCCACTCTGAGGAAGGTACAGCATATTGGGGTATCTTTTACTTTAGACTAGTACCCAAACCATGTGACTCCCCTGCCTGACTCCCCGACTTGTAAGCCTTGCTGGTGAAGAGCACTTGCCCCTCCATCTTTCCAGTACTCATTCCCACTTAGTCTGAAGATATCCACAGTTTACAGGTGAATTCCCTGAGCAGCAGCATCACACTGCCATTTGGGAACAGGGCCCCTCTCCAACCCTGTGTCCCCAGCTATTTGAATTTGTCAAGTTTTGCCATTTCAAAATTCCAGAAAAAGTTTGGCTTTTATTGGAATTTATTAGTGTTAAATTTTAGAGTTCTGAGGCTGTGAAAATGTCCAAATCAAGGCATCATCAAAAATGCTGTCTTAATGTAGGTCTGTTGCTCCTGGACTCCAGTCAAGACAAAATGTTGGGTCTGCCTGTCTCTCTCTGCCTTCTCCTACATACTCATTTTTTCCCTGAGCTCAGCTGTGGACCATCAGACACATTTGCTCACAAATCTGCATTCTCCTCTGGCCTGGATGTCTTCATCTTCTAGCTACCCTCTGACTCGAGCCTCTGTCATCTCCCTCAGCCTCTCAGGCATTCTGTGTTTCTCCACAGTTCATGGAGATCCTGGAACACTCTCACATATGTTAGGGTAAATATGGCAGCACTCTTTCTCTATGTGTTCCATGTAAGTAGGACTTCAGCACAATGATTGGGATCCATCCTGGGCCCTGAAATCTAATAAGAGTCCTTAACTAAACTAAAGAAATCTTTAAAAAGTGCCCTAATCAAAAACTCCCTTACCTGAATCTAAGCAAAATATTGTACATACAAAAGGCTTACACACACAGCAATGTGTTAGTAGGAATGTACATTCTGAGGTCCACACAAGACATAAATGAGGACATTAATCCAGGCCACAGGGATCAGGAGGGGTCTCCTAATTCTGGGAGAAATGGAAACTCATGAAGCAGTGGCTGTATTTTGGGTGTGGCCATCATTGAGCAAAATGGGTTGCTGAGCACCATTGCACTGGCCACTAGAATGAGCCCAAGAAGAATTCAACATACTGTGCTTTCTCCACCAAATCTTAGCTCCAAGATCGGGTGTTTAACTCCGAGAGGTGTGCCATTATTCCCATACCCAGAGCTAGAGCACACAGATTTTGCCTGTGGGGTGGGCAAGGAGATAGTAGGCTGTAAAACTGAAAGCCCCAAATTTCTTCTCCAAAGAACTGATGACATTTACAACAGAATGGAGAAATTACACCCTACCGCTGCTCTTAAAAGCAGTGGAGATCATAGAGGAACTGAGATTTAATTCATCACAATCCTTCAGGAATAAGTGAAATAATTTCTTTTATAGATGATTAGAAACAAAGTTTGCTAGCAGCAACTCACTTTAAAAGAAATGTAAAGGAATATTCTTCAGGCAGAAAGAAAATAATCTCAGAAGATTCACAAAAGATGGGAGAACAATATCTGTTAATTAAATTCATATATCTAAATGACAACTAAATGGGTAATGTAACAATGATATCCATGGCCTAGGACTTCAATAAAGTGTTAAGATACACCATAAAATAATATAAAGCATAAGATGTGTCAATGTATATGTAGCAGTTGGATATCATTATGAATTCCAAAAATAGATGTTGGATTATGCTTGTAAACTGGTCTGTTAATCTGGGCATGATTAAGTTAAGATAAGGGCATTTACTGGGGCACAGTCGGTAGGGCCTTGAGTCCCACCCTTTGGTGGCTGGAGTCCCAAATATGAAAAGACATTGCAAAGGACAGAGTTGGAGTAGTTTTCAATGTTGGAGTTCTGATGTGCAAGTACAGAAGGCCCCACATAAAGAGACAAGCCATTCACCTGATAGTTCACAGCTGGCCTAGGGGAGAGAGGCAAAGCTTAGATTGCCTCATAGTGTACAGGTGACATTGTGGAGGAAACAGAAGAGCAGAGCCCAGAGAGGAACACAACCCTGGTATTAGAGGAATCCAGGAAGCCTGAACCCTGGCAAATGTTGGCAGCTGTCTTGCTCCAAGACGAGTTGACAGACTTTGGTGAAGGAAGAAACTTATGCTTTTTGGCCTGGTAACTGTAAGGTTCTACCCCAAATAAATACCCTTTATAAAGACCAACAGATTTCTGGTATTTTGTATCAGCACCCCTTTGGTTGACTAATACAGGATATAAAATTTGTTAAAATACATTATTTAGCAAGTCAATAACAAATAATAAGTGAAGATATGGAAAGGCAAGCTAAAGTCTTATAATTTCCCCGGTAAACTTTAAGGAATATAAAATACTGCATCTCATCCGAATAAATAGAAGAAAAAAAGTTGAGCAAAAATAGTCAGTCTCAAACAAAGTATTCAGGATTTCTTTGGTTGCCATTTTGGCCTTTGTTCTGGGGCTACCTTTCTTGTGCATATTTGGAAGCTGAACCTTTCTTATCCTTCAGAAGCCTGAAAATTCCAGGGTTGACGTATGGGGTGTTGTTTTGTCCCCATCAAAACTCAAGTGCTTTATCTCTTCTACATTTCCAGTTATTAAGTCTGCAATCTCGATGTGATACTCATTTGAAGCAAGAAGAGCCATGAATGATATTACAAATAAAAAGGAGATATTGTTGCACATCTAATGTACACTTAGATGATTGATATTGGATCTTTCCTCTTTTCTAATGAATGCATTCAATGCTATAAATTTCCCTCTGAGCACTGCTTCTGCTGCACCCCACGAACTCTGAAGAAACATAGGACTTTAAGAAACAGAAAGACCCACATAACAAAAGGCTGGTGAGTGAAGCTATATTCACATCCACAACAGTACAGTCTTAAGAAGTAGTCAGAGAATGTAAGATTTGGATGTGTATTCAAGTTTAACAGCCACTGAACTACAGTGGCCTGCTTTCTACTTCCTTCAAATTTTCCTTATTATTTTAAATCAGAAATTATCCTTTCATAATTAGACGATATGCTTCTATTCTCAAGTATTTTAAGAAGTTAAAAAATTTATTTATGTTCTTAAGTTGTACTCCAATAATTTTCTCAAATGTGATAGGGTGTGGGATGGGTGTTACTAGAGAATTCATGTATGTAAAACAGAAATGTGTACCCCAAACTATGTGCCAATGTAGATAATTCTGAGGAAGGAGGAATGGGGGTTGAGGCTAGAGAAGGAATTTTGCTGTTTGTAATAACAGATGTAAATTACTTTTATACTCTTTGAACAGATAATTTAGTTATAATTTAAAAGAAATTATGAAAATAGTACACAATGAAATCATACAAAGTGGTTGATTTGAGGATATTGTTTTGTATCTGCAACATTATGGGGGGGCACTACCCCTCACCATTTGAAAATACAGTCTCCCATAAAGGAAAATGGCTCACTCTCCTCGACCCCCTCCACAGCTGCCAGAATGGGTGGACACCTGCCTCAGCAAGGGTGAGCATGGAGATGAAGAACATGGATGTGACTGTGTGAAATCCACACTTCTCCCTACACGTGTCTTGTTAGAGGGCTGTTAGCACCACAGGAGAAGACAGACTTCCTACTGCTTGCTCCCCAGTGAAGAAACGTTGGAGTAGGTCACATCCCTAACTGAGGCTTTGAGTCCTGAGCGGGCTGTCTCCCTGTCCTTTGCCAATTCAGAACCTATGATGATGGTTTTCATTAGGGCTCTGATTTTTGGTTCCCAAACAGGACATTCACTCTCTGGTTTTAGGGACCTGCAGTGAACATGTGTTACAGTCTTGCTTCTTCAGTTGTTTATCAGCTTCTTCCCATCCAACCCCTCTGTTCTCTTCTGGGATTGAAGAAGTCTGCATCACTTTCAACACTGTTAAAAATGTGTTGAAAATTTAATATTAACTTAGTCTGAGATATATCTGGAATCCGCACCCTCTGAGGTTTTCTGCAAACATTACACCCTCTCACAACCTCACTTCAATTCTTTTCAGCCATATGTCCCAGGACATTCTGGGATTTCTGTACTATCTTTTAGGATCACTGGCCTAATATTGCTCATTCTGGTGATGTTATTGGTGTAGCCAATGCTGCAATGTGAATTTTGACATTTCTTTCTTGACACCAACATGGTTCATCTTGGCATTGCTGTTTCTTTAGCTGCCCCAAGATTGGAGAAGTTGAATGTAAGACTGGAAACAGGACACCTGAGTCCGTGCCTGAGACCCAGAAGTGGTACAGTTCGAACAGCCTCCTCATAGGGTCAAAGCTGGATGCCAAGGGAAGGAGGGAAAGGCAAAAAGAGCAGGAGCAGGAAGTCTCTTCCCTGTGCCCTGACTCCTCTGCTGTACCAGACTCCGGGTCTCATGCTTTTATCTGCCACTGCCCATCACCCAACCGCTTCCTGAGCCAGGTACATCATAGTGGGGTATCCTTGACTTTATACATGTCACCAAACAATGTGAATCCCCTGCCTGACTCCCTGTCTTGCAGGTCTTGCTGGCCAAGAGCACTTCCCCCTCCATCTTACCAGTACTCAATCCTGTTTAGTCTGGAGACACCCACAGTTTACAGGTGAATTTACTCAACAGCAGGATAACACTGCCTTTTGGGAACAGGGCAGCTCTCCAACCCTGTGTCCCTAGCTGTTTTAGTTTGCCAAGCACTGCCAATGCAAAATACCAGAAATACTTTGATTTTATTGGAATTTATTAGGTTTAAAGGTTACTGTTCTGAGGGTGTGAAAATGTCCAAATCAAGTCATCATCAAAAATGTTGTCTTAACAAGGGTCAGCTGCTGCTGGACTCCTCCCAAGGTAAAATGTTCATTCTACCTTTCTCTCTGTCTTCTCCTTCAAACTCACTTTGTCCCTGAGCTCAGCAGTGGGCCATCAGACACAATTGTTCACACCTCTCACTTATCCTCTGGCCTGGATGTTTTCAGATTCAAGCTGCTCCATGACTCCAGCATCGGACCTCTCCCTCAGCCTCTCAGGGATTCTGTGTCTCTCCACAGCTGTAGGAGATCCTGGAGCTCTCTCCCACATGGCAGCACTCTTTCTTTGTGTGTTCTTTGTATGTAGGAACTTCTGCACAATAATTGGGGTCCATCCTGGTGCCTGAAATCTAATCAGAGGCCCTTAACTAAACTAAAGCATTCTAACAAAATGTGAGCTAATTCAAAGGTCCCTTGTCTGAATCTAACCAAAATGTCTTACATAGAAAAGGCTTACACACCAAGCAATGGGTTAGTAAGACCATAGTTTTCTGGGGTCCACACAAGACTCAAAGGAGGGTTTTAAACCATGGCACAGGGATCAGGAGGGATCTCCTAAGTCTGGGAGAAATGGGAACTCATAAAGCAGTGGCTGAACTTTGGGTTTGGCAATCATTGAGCAAAATGGTGTGCTGACCACTGTTGCACTGTGAAGTGGAACACTTCCTATAAATAACAATTCCCAGGAGAAAAAATTAATGGAACCTTTATTAACGGCCAGGTCATGCTCTTTAGTAAGAGTCACGCCTAAAATCCGAAGGCTTCAGCCTTTATAGACTTTCTTCCAGTGCACGCCAAACTTTCCCGAGCATGTCAAGAGACAGGATTGGTTGGTTTAAACATATACATTTCGTTATAGGGTTCTGAGCAAAGCATGCAAGCAGAGTTACAAAAGTGGATATTTGCCATTAGCATCTCAGTGGGGGGGGGGAAGTGATTTACCTTTTCCCAGCACAAGTGGAACCATTCTGGCATTAGGCCTGCCAATTCCCCACTAGGCCTGGATAGGTGTCCGGGTTTATAACGACCACACATATTTTATAAGCTTGGGGTTCCTGCTGGGGAGAATTGGTGTGGTTTTGTTTCCTTTTCATTCCCTACTCCTGTAATGGCATTAGTCAAATCATTGACACTGCGTCAGTAGAAAGAGGCATATAGTGAGAGTGTAGCACCATTAGTTTTACTGCCTGTACGTGTTTTTGAATATAGCAATTGAGACAGTTAATGAAAAGAGTGCCCACTAGAAATTCCAGCATAATGAGGACAAATGGGACTGCAGCAGAAGTGATTAAGGTTGTTAGCCACGGAGACCAGAATACAGGCTTTCATACAAGTTTGTACTTTTTGTTCTGAGTTCTTCTCATTCCTGTGGCCTATTTCTGACTAATGAGAAGCTTTCCTTCATCATTCCTGAGTGCTTAGAATAGAAACAGGAGCTTTCCCCTAGGGCTATACATAGTTCTCCCTGTTTTAAGAATAATAGATCTAACTCACGCCTATTTTGCAGAACCATTTTGGCCAAAGAGGATAAGGAATATTCAAGATGACTAACTGATTTTTCTAACTCTTTTAGGTCTAAATCAATTTGAGTGGATAAGGTGTTAAAATTTTCTTTACCAGTGATCATGGCTGTCATTCCCAAGGCTACTGCCCCCCCATTCCAAGCCCAACAATAATGGGAAAGAGAATAGTAATTTATTTAAAGTAACTCATAGTTTAAAAATGCTCACAGCTTCCTTCACATGAATACCAGTATTCCTGTGGGATGATATGCACCAGGATGCAAATGACTGGGTCTTTTTCAGTCTTAGATTGTGACAAGGTTTGGGGGGAGAGACAAAGGGTGATTTCTTGGGTACAGGCAAACCAAGTTCCATTGGGGGCTTTCCAATAATAGGATCCATCAGTTTCTTCAGAGAAAACAACTGAAGAACAGTGGGGGCCTAGGAAGTTTGCATTGATTTTGCTTGAGGAGGGGACAAAACAGGTGCTGTAACCTTGTAAGTCCCCCAGAGTTATTATTGGCTCATGACACCACTTACATAAGCTTTGGCTCTCATTTATTTTTTTTCACTGTACAGGAGAGATTGGACATGTATTTTTTTTTTTATTATTAATTTATTTTGGTTGTGGGTAAAAAGCAAAATTTTCACAATACATACCAATGTTTGTAAAATGATATATAAATACATATGAATATATGTTCATTTGCTTAAAAAATGTTATTTATATATATATATATATATTTTTAAGAGGTGGTTAGATTACCTAAAATATTACTCAGAACCTACCGGGATTCCCATGTTCTCCACCTCTCACACCCCCCACCACATCCCATACAAATGTTTCCCACAAGAGTGGCCCATCACCCTCAATGGACTTACATATCCTGGGGCCTTGCCATCAACCATAGACCACAATTCACATCATAGACCACACCCACTCCCACACAGTTCTGAATGGTGTGTGCTGATTCAAAATGGCCTGCATCCATTGCCACAATGGCACTCAGAACAACCTCCAAATCCCCAAAAAGCCACTGTATTTCAACTGAACATCCCCTCCCTGCCCTGAAAGTGTCCAGTGGCCACTGGCTCCACCTCACCGTTATAATTTCTTCCATTGCTAGAATCACCATATGTGTACAACAGAATACCATCAAATCCACTCTAGTCCATAGATCTTCCCCCAAACCTGAGGGGACTGGGATGGTGATGTACACTCCCCCTCCAAGTGAGAGATGGATTATATCCCATGGATATGGTGGGTGGGATGATCCTGCCTGCAGAGAGAGGCCCTCTCCATTTCCTGGGATGGCTGTTGCCTATCATTGTCTCCTCGCCAGGTGACTTGGATGAGTCCATTGAGCTGTAGGGTAGGAGTTGCAGCTTCACCGAGATTCCACGCACACCTGGCACATAGGTAGACCAGAGGCTCCAGTTTCTGGAAGTATACCTAAAAATCCAGCATCACATATACGTTTGAATAGAAGGGACTGATGAACCATGTGCAAGGAGGACTTATTTGAGTCCAATTCTGTCACTCTCAAGAGCACAGATCCAAAATAGAGCCCACTGATAAGGCATCAGTCTCTGGGGCTATGCCCCCTTATATAGGACCTGGGTGTCTCCAGAGCTCTCCGGAGCCCCTCTGTGTGGGGTGATATGCACTTTGATGTTCTATGAGCTCCTACTGAGGTGTGCATAAGTGTTACCTCTGGGATGACCTCCGGACTCTCTACTGATATCTTTTGAACATACAGTGATGTATTGGGATAGTGCTTCCATCTTCTCCTAATCCAATGTAATACGGTGGTTAGGGGTTTAGGCAGAGCCAGCGATCATTGGTGGCATTTGACTGGCTCTCATTTAAGAAAGTGAAGAGAGAAGACAACATTGGCAACAAGGGAGTTCTGGGGGGGGGGGTTTGCTTGAGGGACTGTAAGGGTCTTGGCTTTGTTTTGGGTGGAATTACCAGTTCTGGGTTAAGGAGAATGTCCCAGTTGGGGCCCACCAGATTGGGTGGAAGGGGTTTTATAATACCCCATTGGATGGTAAACTCAGCTCTGGGGTCTTGACCAACTACATATAGTAAAATTCCCCATGTTTTGCCTCCTTCCCAGACATTGTTGAATCCATTATTAATATGGATGTGGATGGGGTTACCAGTCCCTATGGTTGGGTTCTGGGGCTGTGCTCCCCTGAAGAAGCTGATGGCAGTATTTCTGGAAGTCCATGGGGCTAGGGTTTCACAAGCCCATTGAACACAGTGGTTCTGCCCTCGAATATGGCATTCTGGGTGAACATCTGCGGGGCAGGCATAGAGCTTGGCCTGGGTCAGTCCTCTTTCTAAATATTTGTCTCCACATCCGTGACCTGCAGGTGGGCCATCTGGCTCTATGTCTAGGTTGTTCCAATTCTCCCCAAGGAGGGCATACAGGTCAAAAGAGAGGGTGGGATTTTCCCCAGTAGTTTGACATTTAGAACCTTTCCATCCCTTGTCCTTATAATACTCCAGTTATAGGAGGTTAATCAAAAATTATTGATGCACATGCTAACGACCGACAGGGGCAGCAAACTCATTTGTCAGGCTTTGCCATGTTCCTCCCTCTTCCCCACCCTTAGTCTTAACTCGTTCAGTGAATCTTGATCTTTATGGGGTCTTCTATTCTGATGACTGTCCACTTTTCTGCCTCTGAGTCCACCGTACTGGTTCTGATGACTTTTAGCCTAGACGCATGTATCCATTGTCTATTCCCCATGACTTTTACTGATATGGGCACTGTGATGATCACCACATATGGGCCGGTCCACCATGATAGACTGTTCCATGTTGGAGCTTTCTTACCCAGACTAGATTTCTGGGCTGCACCTGAAATAAAGGAGGGTTGGAACATGGACGAGGGGGATGGGATTCTTGGACCGTTCGATTGACCATTTTCTTAATCTGGTCCAGGTCCTTTAGAGTAGAGAAAAGATATTGGTTGTCATATTCAGATATTTTTTCCAAACCCAACTTGAATAACAGGGTTGGGGGTCTGCCAAATAATATTTCATAGGGCATAATGTCCTGCACATAAGGGTACATCTGGCCTTAAGTAGGGCAAAATGTAGGAGACTCACACAGTTTTCACCAGATTCCAGAGACAACGTGGTTAGAGTTTCTTTCAAGGTGTGGTTCTTCCTTTCAAGCTTTCCTGAACTTTGGGGATGAAATGCACAGTGTAGTTTCCAATTTATACCCAGGGCTTTAGCCAATTGTTGAATCACCTGTGCTATGAAGGCTGTACCGTTACTGACCTTATTTTAAGAAGAAGCCCAATTCTCAGAATGATTTGGCTATCAGCTTCTAAACTTCTACTGTGGATCTTTCATTTTTAGTCCGTTAGGCTTCCACCCATCCCAAAAACGTATCTACCAGCACCAAGAGATACTATACCCATATTTCCCAACTTTATTACAGTAAAGCCTATCATGTTCCAATCCTTGGAACCTAGTTCCCACTGGAGCTTGAGCACACCTCTTTGATTTACTCTGGCACAGACTTCACATCTTGATTTTAGACAAACCTGGGAAATAAAAGTCTCTTTTTATTAGTTCTATTAATTTAGTGCCACCCATATGCATGGTGTCATGCAGCATTTTGACTAATTGCCTTCCCACTGCTTTGAGAAGATATGTCCTGCCATTGGACAGGGCTAACCAACCTTCTGGGGAAATTATAGCTCCTAGACCTTCCCCCTCCTTGATGTCTTCCAGGGAGTAGCATAGAACCGGGAGTTCCCAGCTAGGTTTTGTCAGGAGCATTTGGACAGGGTTGAGCAGTAGGAAGGCGGTGGCCCGTGTGAATTCATCTGCTAGTAATTTGCCTTCTGCCTACGGGGAGTTTCCCTTCTGTTTTCCATTGCAGTGAACAATGGCAAACCAGTCAGGGAACCAAATGGCTTCTAATAATGCTAGGACTTCAACTCCATTTTTAATCTCTTTTCCTCCAGATGTTAGGAATCCTCAATCTTGGTACAGTGCACTGTGTACATGGGCTTAGCAGAGGCATAGCGACTGTCCGTGTAAATATTGACAGTTTGGTCTTTTCCCCATCTTAAAGCCTAAGTAAGGGCTATTAGTTCAGCCCATTGGGTGGAGGTGCCATGACTTAAAATTGAGCCCAGATGGTTTTGAGTGGCTCTACTACAGCTTTTCCCATGTAACAGATTCCACCCTTAACAAAACTGCTTCCATCTATGTAGAGATTATGGAAAGCCTCCTGCAAAGGCACATAGGTGAAGTCTGGGCATAGCCCCATCAGGGTTTCAAGCAAGTGTAAGCAGTTGTGGGCAATTGGGGGGGCACTAGAGTCAGGGAGTAGGGTGGCCAGATTTAATGCCTCCATTTTTGTGAATATCACACAGGGTGCGTTCAACAATAACACTTGATATTGCATGATTCTGGCATTAGATATCCAGCAGTCCAGGGGACTGTGGAGGAGGGCTTCTACCGAATGTGGGGCCGTTACCACCAGATTTTTGCCAAAGGTTAACTTAGAGGCTTCCTTAACTAAAAGGGCAGTGGCCATGATGACTCATAGGCAGTTGTGCTATCTGGCAGCTACATAGTCCAGTTTTTTGAGAGGTACACTACTGGTCGGTGCCAAGGCCCAATGAATGGGATTAAGACTCCTTTACCAACCCCGTTACTTTCATCAACAAATAGATGAAAGGGTTTGGACATGTCAGGTAACCCGAGGGTGGGGGCACTCACCAGAGCTGTCTTCAGGCATGTAAAAGCTTCCTGCTGCTTGTTGGTCCACAGAAAGTCACTTCCCTTGACTGCCATGGTGGTGTAAAGGGTCTTAGCAATTTCTACAAATTCAGGGATCCACAGTTTGTGATATCCCACCATGCCAGAAATTCATGTACCTGTCATTTTGAGGTTTTCTCAGGGATGTCCAATAGAGCTTGTATCCTGTTGCATAAAGTGTCTGCTCCCCTTTTTCGAAGATGTTTCCAAGATATGTTACAGAGTGGGAGCAGAGCTGAAACTTTTTGTCAGATACACAATATCCCATTTCTGCTAAGGCATTGAGTAGGCTGAGAGTTGGCACTTTGCAAGAGTCTGAGTCCAGTGTGTCTAGAAAGAGGTCATCTACATACTGAGGTAGGGTAATACCTGGATGCTGCTCTCTGAAGGGGTACAAATCTTGCTCCAGAGCCTCTCCAAACAAGGTGGGGGAGTTTTTGAATCCTTGGGGAATCCTGGTCCACATCAGCTGCCCAAGTCCCCCGGGATGAGGGTCTTCAAAGGCAAAAATGCGCTGGCTAACTGGTGCCAAAGGTATAGAAAAGAATTTGTCTTTTTAATCCAGGACAGTGTACATAGTATGTTCAGAAGGAGCTGGCTTAGAAGTATGTATGGGTTAAGGACGCTAGGGTGTGTTGTTTCAACCCTCTTATTTACTTCTCGAAGATCCTATACTGGCTGATAGTCTCTGCTCCCCAGCATTTGCACAGGAAGTAAGGGGGTGTTCCACAGGAACTGGCAAGGAACAAGAATAACTGCATCAAGTAGAGAGCTGGTGCATTTTTCAATTCCAGGCCTGGCTTTGTGGCTGTTTGAGTTCTTTCACTACCATAGGGGTCTGATGATGAACCAGTCCGGGGAGGTTTTCTCGGCCCAGACTCCCAGAACCAGGTGCTGGAATTCTTGCAGAAACAGTTAGCCACTGATGGTTTCTTGAGGCCTGTTAGATATTCTTCCAAGATAGGGCAGGTTACTAAGAGGATCTTGGGCTGAGCGCCGAACTTTAGTTTCATTTCACCCTCCCGGATGGAGATGGTGGCTTTCAATTTTTGTAGAAGTCTCATCCCAGCAGGGGTAAGAACAGTTGGGCATAATGAGGAAAGAGTGGGTGACGGTCCCAGATCCAACATTAATGGTCCGGGTGGTGGTCCAGGGATAACAGTGTATCTTCCCAGTGACCCTTTGAACCAGAGTATGTTCAGCTTTAAAGGGACCAGGGTATGAATTTAGGGTAGAGTATGTAGCCCCCATATCAACCAGGAAGTTAACAGGCATGCCCCCAACTCTTAGTTTCACCATGGGCCCCTGGGGTATGGCAATCCCTGGCCCCATCAATCTAGCAAATGCAGGGCTGGGCTGGGGTCTGCCTGGCATCAGGGGCATTCAATTTTCCAGTGTCTCTTTTCTTTGCAGTAAGCACACTGGTCCTTTTGCAGCCCTGGTCTACCTTGCCTTGGCTTTCTTTGGTTCCCAGAGAATCCATGGGAGGAAGAGGCCCTAGTGCACTCTGATGCCATTGTGCTCAGCAGGACCTTTGCCACCTTCTTGGTTTTTAGAGTATCATCATCCTCCCTATTGTTATACACTTTCTGTGTCGCCTCCATCAGTTCAGATAATAGCTTCCCTTCAAACCCCTCTAATCTTTGCAATTTCTTTCATATATAAAGAGCTGACTGTGATACAAATGCTATATTTATAGCCCTATGATTTTCAGGTGCCTCAGGGTTTATAGGGGTTTAATTTCTATAGGCCTCCATTAGACGCTCAAGAAAGGCAGAGGGTGACTCATTAGGGCCTTGGGTGGTTTCACTCACCTTAGAAAGATTCGTTGGCTTTCTGGCAGCAGCTTGAAGGCCACATAGGAGATCCTAACAAAACCATTTGAGAGCCTCCTTACCTTGATACTGGTTGTAATTCCAGTCTGGTTTGGTAGAGGGGAACACAGTTTCTATTTGGGTAGGTTCAGTAGTGGGTTGGCCGTCTCGAACCATGATGGTGTTTACAGCCTCCTGCCGGATATGATCTCTCTCTGAAGTGAATATGACCTGTATCAGTTGCTGGCAGTCATCCCAGGTGGGATTATGGGTGAAAATATAGTTTCTAGGAGAGAAATTAAGCCGTGGGGGGCGCTGGTTAGAGAGGTATCAGTGGGTGTGGGGAGTGGAGTGTACAGACTGTCTGTAAAACATTGGTTCAGAGGGAGAGGAGGAGGAGTGGATGGGGAGGGAGCAGTTGGAGGGGGATGAGAGGTAGATTGGGGGTTGAGTAGGTAAGGGGCTAGTTCATCAGGAGCATCTTGCAGGACCAAAGGACTCGGCTTCTTAATGGGAGCTTTCAATGGAAGTTGGGGCTTTGGCTGGGCCAGGTGCCTTTGTCCTGCAAGACAAATTTTTAGTTTCTTGTGAGTGTCTTTAAGAAGATCTATCCACACATCAATGTAAGGAATCTGGTCCAGGTGACCAGGTTTGCCATAGATAACCCACTAGATGTTGTAGACCCTTGGGATGTCTGTCATTCCTTCATGTGGCCAGCCCACACCAAAGGTGGGCCACTCCAATTTGCAGAGGTTACAGAGAGTCCCCGGGTTGAACTTGGCTCCATATCAAGCTGCTGCCTTCTTGAATGCCTGAAAGTTCTTTCAAAAACAGCAAGGGGTGTGGTAGGACAAGAGGAGGATTGACCCATAGTAACAATCAAAAGGAGCACAGAACAGAAACTGAGCAGAAATATTATGGACAGACATCCAGCTACACACACAGACACATGAATGTTGAGCCTATTCTCAGGCCCCCGGTGACATCTTACCCGGTGGTCAGGCCACGGGAATAGAGGCACATCTGGCAGCCCAATGCCTCCTCTGGATCCAAACTTACCAAAATGGAACAGAACTGGCAGTTCCTTAGATTGAATTAATAATCTCCTGTGGAGTTTCTGGCCAGACTGAGGACCTACTGGGGCTGAGGAACGTTCCTCAGAGGCCTTCCCCTGAAGGCCTCAGTGTGGCTGGCTACAGTCTATCTCACCGGGGCCTCCAGAATGAAGAGGAACACTTCATATAAGTACCAATTCCTAGGAGAAAAATTTAATGGAAACTTTATTAACGGCCAAAGCATGCTCTTTAGTAAGAGTCAAACCTAAATTATGGAGGCTGCAGCCATTATAGACTTTCTTCCCACGTGCACCAAACATTTCTTCGCATGCCAAGAGACAGGAATGGTATGTTTAAACATATATGTGTCTATATAGTGTTCTGAGCAAAGCAAGCAGGCAGGGTTACAGAAGCAGATATTTGCCATTAAACATCTCAGCAAGGGGGGAAGTGATTGACCTTTTCCCAGCACGAGTGGTACCATTCCCCCATTAGTCCTGTCATTCCCCCATTAGGCCTGCCATTCCCCCATTAGGGCCAGATGGGTGTCTGGGTTTTTAATGACCACACATATTTTATAAGCTTGAGGTTCCTGCTGGGGAGAATTTGTGTGGTCTTGTTTCCTTTCCAACTGCTCCTGAGAGTGGTCCAAAGAAGAACTCAATATACCATGCTTTCTCCCCCAAATCTTAACTGCAAAATCAGGTGTGTAACTCAGAGAGGTGTTCCATTATTCCCATCCCCAGAGCCAGAGTGCACAGATTTTGCCTGGGGTTGGGGGTGGGCAGGAAGCAGGCTGGAAAACTGAAAGCCCCCATTTTCTTCTCCAAAGAACTGATTACATTTACAACAGAATGGAGAAATTCAACCCATAGGGAGCGCTCAAATGCAGTGAAATCATAGAGACCTGAGACTTAATTCATTTCATTCCTTCAGGAAGAATTGAAATAAATACTTTTACAGATGAGTAAAAACTAATAAAGTTTGTTGGCAGGAATTCACTTTAAAAGAAATGTAAAAGAATATTCTTCAGGCAGAAAGAAAATAATCTCAGAAGGTTCAAGATTCAGGATGGACTGAAGAACAATATCTTTTCATTAAATTAATATATATGAATGACAATTGAATGGATAAAGTAATAATGATATCCGTGGCCTAGGACATCAATAAAGTGTTCAAATGCACCATAAAATAATATACAGCATAAGATGGGGAAATGGATATGTAGCACATTGATATCATTAAGAATTCTAAAGATAGATATTGGATTATGCTTGTAAACTGGCCTGTTAATCTCGGCATGATTAAGTTATGATAACGGAGTTGACTGAGCCAGAGTTGGTAGGGCTTCAAGATACATGCGTTGGTAGGTGGGTTCTCAGACATTAAAAATCAGGGCAAAGGATAGAGTTGGAGTAGATCTTGAGGTTGGATTTCTGATGAGCAACAGCAGAAGTCCATGGGGTAAATCGACAAGTGATTCACCTAACAGTTCACAGCTGGCCTTGTGGAGAGAGGCAGTGCTTAGATAGCCTCATAGTCTACAGCTGACATTGTGGAGTAAACAGAGGAGATGAGCCCAGAGAGAAACTCAGCCATGAGAAGAGAGGAACTGAAGAAGCCTGAACCCTGGCAAATGTTCGCAGCTGTCTTGCTCCAAGATGGTGTAAAAGACTTTGGTAAAGGAAGAAACTTATGCTTTCTAGCCTGATAACTGTAAGCTTCTACCCCAAATGTATACCCTTTATAAAGACCAACAGATTTATGGTATTTTGCATCAGCACCCCTTTGGCTTACTAGTACAGGATATAATATGTTTAAAAATACCTAATTTGGCAAGTCAATAACAAATAAGTGCAGATTTGGCAAATGAAGCAAGAGTGTTATAATTTCCTCGGTAAACTTTAAAGAATATTAAATAGTGCATCTCATCCAAATAAATAGAAAAAAATATTTGAGCAAATATAGTCAGTCAAAACAAAGTGTTCAGGATTTCCATGTTTGCCATTAAGGCATTAGTTCTGGAGCCACCTTATTCGTGCATATTTGGAAGCTGCACCTTTCCTATCCTTCAGAAGAAGGAAGGTACCACAGTTGATTTATGGGGTGCTGTTTTGTCACCATCATAAATCAAGTGCTGTATCACTGCCCCATTTCCAAGTTATGAAGTCACCAAACTGGATGTGATGCTCATTTGAGGCAAGAGGAGCCATAATTGATAGAATTTTTAAAAAGGTGATATTTTTGCACTTCAAATATTGGATGCTTAGATGATTGATATTGGATCTTTCCTGTTTTTGAATGAGTGCATTCAATGCTATAAATTTCCCTCTAAGCACTGCTTTTGCTGCACACCGCAAACTATGAAGAAGAATAGGACATAAGAGAAGCAAAAAGTACCACATATCAAAAGGCTTGTGAGTGAAGCTATATCCACTTCCACAACACTACAGTCCTAAGATGAAGGTAGAGAATGTAAGAAAGATGGGAAAATATGTTCTCTGATGGCAAGCATTGTTTCCACAAAATAACACTTCTATGAATGTAACTTCACTTTGAAGGAATTTGCACCATGCTTACCTAAGCATGAAGGAATCTATGTAAGGAAAAAAGAATGAAGAAAATGAGTTTTGCCTGTTTGACCCACATGTTAGTCCTCCCCTTGAAGTGCAATGAGTGTGAAATGTTCTTGGAAATTAAACCTCATGAGATACCTGAGAATTAATCTTTCAGAGAAAACATTTAGGTTTTCATGAATTTGGGAAAGCTAGGGACCCATCAAAGAAACATGCAAGAGTAAAACCCTGTGTATGTAAGTAATATTGGAAATCCTTCATTCACTCATTAAATCTCACTGAGCATGAAATATTCATAAATTAGTTAGTATTGTAATGAACATGGGAATGCTTCCATCTGAAACAGAATCTCATGGAATATGAGAAAATTCAAATTAGAGGGAAAGCATATGAGTTTCCTGAATGTACTACACTCTTTACAGTCATTATTTATTCCTCATTTTAAAAGCCATACAGGGGAACAATCATAGAAATGTCATATATGTGGGAAAGTTTTCAGCCTGAGAGAAACCCTATTTATTCATAAGAAAATTATTCCTGAAGAGAAATCATGGGTGTGTGCGAAAGCTTTAATTCAAATATCAAATTTCATATACAAGAGATTTCCTACTGCATAGAAACCCTATGGACGTAAGGCACGTGAAAAAGCCTTTAGGTACAAATCATATCTCATAGAACAAGTAAAACTCGTAGTGAACAGAAACAAAATGAATGTAAAGAATGCAGAGAAGCCTTCAGCCAATAGAAATATTTCCTTAAACATCAGAGCATTCATTCTGGAGAAAACCCAATATATGCAATAAATGAGGAAAATCGTTCAGCCAGGAGGATAACGTCATTAATCATCTGAGAATACATACCGGAGAGAATGCCTAGGAATGTGATGGACGTGGGAAAACTTTCATTCAGAAACCAAGTCTCATTACACACCAGAGAAGACAAACTGGGGAGAAACCCTGTATATGTAAGGAATGTAGGAAAGTCTTCCCTAGCAAGTCAAATCTCACTGACCATGAGAAAATTAATAGTGGGGGGATGTGGAATAGCCTTCAGTTGGAAGCAGTATCTCATTAAACATTACAACATTCATTGGGAGAGAAACCCTGTGAATGTAATGAATATGAATCTCCAAAGAATCTCCACCTCCAGTCTGTGCAAGTTGTTGCCAATTTTTTAAGGAAGAGGCTGTGACTGTGCAATTCAGGATGTCTTTCTCCTCTAGGAAAAGTGCACTTGCAGTTTGTTCTGAGATCGGCTCGTCCCACGCCTTCTTCCACACCCATGTGTGTTCAATTTGTTAACACTGATTCATGCATCAGAACTCGAGATTTCTCTTAATTTGTTAAAGATTGGCTTTCCACGTGTTTCAAATTATCCTGGTTGTTTTCACTGTTTCTTCAATCCATTACATTCTGGTAAGCATTTAAAAAATTACCATTTTACTAATAATGCTGCCCATTATTATAGCATTTTCTTTCTTTGTTTTATTGTGAGTAAAAATCAAATATTTCACAATACATAATAATATTTGTAAAGTGATATATAAAAATATATATGCATATATGTGCATTTACTTACATAAATGATATATATATATATATATGTTTAATTTGCTTATATTACTTAAATATTACACAGAAATTACAGGGATTCCCATGTTCCCAACCTTCATCACCTCCCACTTCATCCCACCCAAACATCCTTCATCAGTGTGGCACATCACCGACAAAGGATATACTCATCCTGGGGCCTTGTCACAAAGCATAGATCACAGTTTACATCGTAGACCACACTCTCTCCCACACAGTTCTGCATTGTATATGCTGATGTAAAATGGCCTACATCTGTCGACAGAAGACCACCCAGAACAACCCCAAGTCCTGAAAAAGACCCTGTATTTCAACTGTTGTTTCCCTCCCTGCCTCAAAAGCATCCAGCAGCCACCAGCTCCACCCCACTCTTATAATTTCTTCCATTCCTTGTATCACGATATGTCTATAAAAGAATACCATTAAGTCCATTCTAGTCCATAGGTCTTCCCCCAATCCTGAGGGGCCTGGGATGGTGATTTCCACTCCACCTCCCAGTGAGAGAAGGCTTATATCCCATGGATACAGTGGATGAGATTATCCTGCCTGCAGTTGCAGGCACTCTCCATTCCCTAGGATGGCCATTGCCCATCGTTGTCTCCTCACCAGATGACTTGGATGTGTCCTTTGAGGTGTAGGGTAGGATTAGCAGCTCCACCGAGATTCCAGGCACAGCTGGCACATAGGTAGGCAAAAGGATCCAATCTCTGGAAGTACACCTGAAAACTCCAGAATCATATATAGGTTTGGATAGAACGGAATGATGGACCATGTGCAAGGACTTATTTGAGTCCAACACTATCACTCTAAGGAGCACAGATTCCAAAGTAGAGCCCACTACTAAGTCATCAATCTCTGAGGCTATTCCCACTTAGGTAGGACCTGGGTGTCTCCAGAGCCCTCAGGAGCCCCTCTGTGTTGGGTGATATCCACTTTGGTGTTTTATGAGATCCTACTGAGGTTTCCATAAGTGTTACCTCTGGGATGACCTCCCAACTCTCTTTGAAGTCTCTTAGCCACATGAGCCCATTTCTCTTTACCTTTTCCCCATTTATTCAAGGTCTTTTTCCAATCACATTGGCAGTTTGCACTTGGTATTTATCCCTCATTTTCAGGGAGACTCATCTCCGGGAGTCATGTCCCATGTTTGGGGAAAGGTAATGCATTCATATCTTGAGTTTGGCTTAGAAAGAGGCCATATTTGAGCAACAAAGAACCTCTCAGTTTGCAACCCTTAGGCACCCCATAACAGTAGGCTAAGATTGAATTACAAGAGCAAAGATGCATGAGGTTAGTCATCAATAAAAAGAACCCATCAGTTGGCCATCCTCTTTTGCCAGACACTGCTCCTGCACTCACAGGACGGTTGCTGCTCCCTTGGAGAATGTGGCAGAGCTCTCCAGGCTGGGAATTCAGCTTCCCTCATTTATTGAGTGATTGTCTACACACCGTGAACATGCCCCATCCCTTGATCATTTGAACAATTTTATATATCTTTCATGTATATTCAGATGAACTTACTCCCATAAATTCCCGATCACAGACACCCCCCAACAATGATCCTCTGCAACCCCCATTGTAAACCTTCTTTGTTCTAAACCTTCCTTGGACATGAAGCCCATATAATAACCAAAGACAATTAATAGGAAAAAATAATAATTATTATAAGCTTAAATGCAAGGGTAAGTACAAGGAAACTCAGAAGAAAAAAACACTAAACTTAAAATAAAATATAATTAGCAGATTGGACCATTCAAATAAATGGGAATAAAACAAAATAATTCCTTTTTTTAAAAAATTGTTCTTTCATCACGGTATTATCAGATGTCTAGTGTCATGTAACACCTTCCCCCTCTCATTCACCAGTGTCTCCCAAATTTTCATTTAATTTTCAAAGAAGTTTTAGGTCACAGCAAACTCACACACGAAATACTATTGACTCACACATACCAACTTCCCTCCCCCTTCCCCACCCCATATTAAAACCTTTTCTTAATGGATGTTAAAATGTTTTAACTGTTATTCAGAGAGGAAAATATAGCAACTAAACATTGTTAGTGGTTTACTGTATAGTTTACATTAAATAATTTTTACTGATAGAATAGTTTAATAATTTTTGATGCTATTTACAATGTCCTGTGTCCATTACTGTAAGGTAATGAAAACCCTTTCCAATGACCACTAAATACCCCATTTGATCTTAACTGTCCCTTCCTCCTACTCCCCCTGGAGCATATGACACTCCCCTGTCTTGACTCATGGAATGATAAGATTCATAGTTACATGCCCTGGTTATTCAAACCTGCCCTTCCAAATCTATCCACCTGTGAAATCTGCACCACGAAAGCCAGTAATGTCACTACCCATCAGACCTATCCTTCAATACACAACTATACTCTATCCCTTTACCATAGATTATGTACATATGGGTGATGGCTCACAGCCTACTCTTCTCTTTCTCTCCCTTGTTAACCTATCTTTCAGACAATGGTTCTCAGAGACTTCTCACTTTCTTCAGTTCAAATCAGTGAGGTCATATAATGTTCGACCTTCAATGCCTGTTTTGCTTCACTCAACATATGATCTTCAAGATTCATCCCCGTTATCCCATGTGTTAGCACTTTATTCTTACAGGTGAATAATATTCCATTGTATGTACGTACCACATTTTGCTTATCCATTCATCTTTTGACAGGCACCAGGGTTGATTCCAACTTTTTGCAATGGTGAACAATGCCTCTATGAAGTTTGGTGTGCATATATCTTTTCGTGTCTTTGCTTTCAGTTCTTCCGGTTATATACTCAGCAGTGGAATTGCTGGATCATATGTAAGATCTATTGTTATTTTCTGAGGAACCACTGAACTGTCCTCCACATTGGCTGGGACATTCCACAATCCCACAGGCAGTGGATGAGGGTTCCTATTCCTCCGCATCCTCTCTGACACTTAAAGTCTGCCATTTTTTTAATAGCTGCCATTCTGATGGGTGTATGATGCTATCTCATTGTAGTTTTTATTTGCATTTCCTTGATAGCAAGCGATATTGAGCATATTTTCATATGCATTTTAGCCCTTTGTGTTTCTCTCTTGGATGTTGGAAAAGATGCTGACAGCCAGAGCATAAGGCTTAAGCATTCAAAGAGCATGCTTGCTGGCAGTGAAACATTGGTAAATGTCTCCAAGGACACTGCATAATATGGTCATCAGTGGGAGGAGGTAGATTGGAATGAACACCATTAAGATGTTATTGTCTGAATTCCCAAGAAAGTTGTCTGGGAACAAAGAAACAGGCAGTGCTCTCACATACCAAGCTGAGGAACTAGTGAAGCATGCCCTAGTTTTGTTATCATCTTTGTAGTATAAAAAGCAGCTTCAGCCTAAATAAACTTGTCTGCATTCCACATGGAGTGAGGTCAACTGATCCCACTCTTTCTTTGGATCACTTTCAGCACTGTCTACCTCAGATGGCCAGGTACATGGTGGATGACTGGTCTTTTCTCTGGATTAGTGCTGTGGAAACAAGGACTGCTGTGTCTGTCAAGCAGTCCTTGCATTCTGTTGGTGAGTTGAATAATCTCGATTGTCAGGGTAATTGGTAATCAGACAACTCGGTTAGAGGAATATTCTCAAGTTTTGAAGACCCTGTTAAAGAATACAGGCATATCTCTGAGGACCCTAGAGTTACTAAAACTCTTTTATCTTATATAGAAACATTGTTATGTATGTTCTTTGTATAGTCTTATTTCTGTTGCTGTTGAACAATTAAAGTCAGATGAAAATGAAGATATTAAAAAGGATACTGCTATTATTAACACTGTAGCAGAATAAGCTAATGATGATATTAATGAAAACATATATGAAAAATTAATGAACAGGCAAAAACAGATTAACTCATTTCTAATAAAAAGAAAAAAAAGAAAAAGGGAGTTTATGAAACCTTTCCCGTGCTCGATAAGCTGTCAGCTCCAAAAGATGATTTATGGTCTTTTGAACCAATGTCTGTGCCTCCGAAGATATCTACTGATCCATATTTTACAACATTTGATGACCCTCCACCAGTTACTGCTTTTCTGCCAACATCATCCTCTTCAATTATAAAAATTATAGTACAAGGAAGTAGAGAAAGAAATTCAGACTCTATGCAATTTTTTTTTACTTTTCCAGTAACAGTTACTCAAATTCCAGGAGATGGTAACAATCCCCAAAGAGGGTGTACAATATGAGCATGCTCCTCTTCCTTCTAACACTATCAAAGAATTAAAACAAGCATACAATCAATATGATGTAAATTTTCCTTACACTCAAGAATTGGTGCAAGGAATAGCACAAGCAAACAAATTAATACACTGGGACTGGGATTTGTGAGCTCAAGCTGTTCTTAATTCAGCAGAATTTTTACAATTTAAAACTTGGTGGGCTGATGAAGCAAATATTGTAGCACAACAAAATCAACAGCAAAATCCACCAGTGCCTATTACTGCTGAATAAATATTAGGAACAGGTCAATGGGCTGGGATTCCTCGCTAAGCTCAATATGATGATATTGTCATTGTATAAGAGCGATTGTGCACCCTAGCTCCCTGGTGATGAATCTCCATCCCTGGACAGGCTTTACAATCATTTTGAAAAATTGTTCAAGGAAATACTGAACCCTATGCTGAATTTGTAGCAAGGCTGGCAGATGTAGTCAAAGGCAGTAACTCAATCTGATCTTAAAGAAATGCTTATTCTAATGTTGGCTTTTGATAATGCTAACAGTGAGTGTAAAAAGCCTTTATGTCTGATAAAGGCAAATGGAAGAACTTTACAGGATTATATAAAAATATGCCAAAACTGTGGGCCTAATATCTAGAGCATGAACCTTCTTGCAGCTGCTCTAAAGGGATGTAGTCCTATGATTACTAATTTAAATTGCTTTATATGTTGTAAACCAGGAGATATGAAAAAAAGATTGCCAAGCCAAAACTAGTGTAAGTGCTCTATTTAGCATCAATAATAATTCAGTACCAAGTTGTGTGTGCCTGAAATGCCAAAATGGGTTACACTGTGCCAGGAATGCCATTCTAAATATCATAAAAATTGTAGTCTCATTAATAAGTCGGGAAAATTCCAAGCAGGCCCTGCTCAAGGCCCTCAGACAAACAATATGAGCACATTTCCCAGCCTTGCTCAAATTTACCTAGTCAACAACAGAGCAGTTCACTCCAGCCTGTTACAGAACTTAAGGCAGTTACCAAAAACAGTACAGCTTTCGATCCTTCCTCACCTGAATCTAAGTTAATTAGTCATTCACTGAGTATACCCAAAATTAAGAACAGGAATTAAAAGGCTTACTGCAGTAATCTGAACTTTTAGCATAAGTGTACTCCTAAAGAGTAGTAATCCAAAATATACATGTTAAATACCTGTATAAAATGCTAAATTAGAGCTTAACTGAATTTAGGCTGTTTAAGTTGTCCTGGCTCATTGCTGATTATGAACAAAAGTGATTCAAAGAACAAGCTTATATATTACAGGTAACAGATTCCAGAAAAATTCTTCAGAACAGTAAAATCAAAGATGTTAAATGATGGAGGGCTTGAAGACAGCCTTACCAAAGGAGCGAAAATTATGGATCAAATTAGTAAAGCTTATCTTTCTGTTAGTGTGTCATAATTCTTTTGTATTTGTGTGTTCAGTGTCAGTGTATATTTTGATACCTCTGGATGGTAATATTAAATTGTTAAATGAAGAATATTATGAGAGTTCTATTCAAATGGCCATAAATTAAATAAGCACTTTTATTAATAAATAAATATGGAAATTTGTTTAAAATAATAAAAAAATTTATATGCAAATTAAATCATTATTCTAACAAGTTTGTTTAATGTTGATGGTAATTATATGTTGTCAGAAATTTGATTGGAAGTAGTTTCCAAAATCATTGTGGTAACTTAAATATGGAAGGTATATAGAATGTGATCTTATTATTAAAGAAAAGAAAGTCATTTTATCCTAAGATAAAATAACTAGTTATTAAAGCACAGTAAAATGTGGGACAAAGCCTGAATAAATAAAAAAGTTCAAAATGCTTGTGCAAAGGAATTTTTATGGTCAAAACTAAGTAAAATTTATGGAGTCTATCTATAAAAATGTAAAAGCTTTAATGTCAAACAATGTAAAATTAGAAAGTTAAAGTGTTATTCTTTCTTAAAGTTTATCAAGTCAGTAGTCTCTTTTAGTAAATTTTACAAAGTTTTTGTCCTCAAAAATCAGTATGCTATAAAGGAAGTCTATTTAATCAAAATGGCTTCTTGTACTTTAAATTTATCCTTTCCATGAAGAAAGAGGTCTTATCACTTTTAAAAAGTTCACAATGTTTGAACTTGTTTTCTCAAAGTCAAATCCTGAAAGATAGCTTTTATTTCAAACTGTCACAAATAACTTGGCCTTTTACCTAAAAAAAGTAAAATACTAAAAATAGTTAAGTTCACGTGATGTCAGTTGAATGAAGTATTTAAAACTGTTGTATAATTAAAATAAATTTTCTAATTTTATAACAAAGTAATATGAACAAAAAGTTCATGTGAATACTTTAAAAGTGTATAGCATTCCTGAAAATATAATAATGTTTCAATATAACAGTAAATAAAATATAATGTTATTAATCAAAATTTTTAGTTATAACTACAAGAAGAAAGCAGCTATTAAATCCTGCCAAGGTAGTGCATAATAGTAAGTTATAGTAAAATAAAATAACACCACTGCAGCATAAAATGGTCCCAAATATTGCTAGGTGGTTGCAAAAAATTAATATCCAGTTTTATCACTATCACTTTGTTTTAAAACTTGCTTAAGCTTTCTTTCATATTTTCTTAAACAAGTCAAGCCAGTCCACATTCCCCTTCCTGTAAAACAGCCAACAATAAATCAAGTTTATATTCAACACTGTAAGCAACAGTCCCAATTCTAATTATAATGGTAACAAAAAAAACCAATGCAAGTATTAAAATTACAAATTAATGTATTGCCACACAGCCCAAAAAGGAAATACCAATTTGTTTTTACCTATGCCTCAAACTATACAAAATAAAAAAGTTGAGGTCATTCTAATCATGCTACCAAGAATCTTAAATGCTTAAGAAATGAAAGATAATTAATTGGATGTCTGTTGCTGTATAATCTACTGTAGTTGTGAATTATGTATAATATACTGAAATTCCAATCAAAACTTCAATACAATACATTGCATACATAAATAATTTAATCACTTGTTTGTTACACATAAAAGTATTGTATTAAATATATACATAAATCTTTGTTTTAAATTTGAACAGTCCTGAAACTAAATATCTTTTTAAAAAAATAGGTTTAGTAATTATTGTTCAAGCCTAAAAGTAAAGCATCATGCAGAAATCTTTGTTAATCAACAAACAAATGCCTTGCCAGTTAACACTTTTCACATTTCAGGAAAAATATTGGAAATTATAATAGTAAGCACATCAAGGAAGTTTTGTAACAAAATAAAAAAAATAAAGTGCATTTCAACAGGTTTTGTATTCCTCCTTCGGGGAGCTGGCCCCTCTCCCAGGGATTGATGCATAAACCTTAAAATGTACTGCCCAGGGAGGGTTGTGTTCCTTCCTGAGGAGGCTGGCCCCTTCCTTGGGAATTAGAAAAATACTCACAAGTTGACCTCTGTAGTATCAAATTCATTAATCCTAAACACAGTCAACCAAAACTTTAGTATCAGATGCTACTTCAACACATCCCAGCTAAAAGCTAAATATTGGTAATTATATATAAAACTTCTCTATTTATCTGTCATTCTGTAACTTTGTTCAATTTTGACTTAATCTTTTAATTAGTTATGTTATTTGTTTCTCCCCTTAATTGTCATTATAAGTTTATTAAATTAAATATGTATGAACATTTATCTTGTATCTATCCAGGACTCTAGGCAAAAATAAGCCAAGTATATCAATGTATCCCCTGATTTAGTAAGCCTGTGAATGTATGTGTAATTATCACAAAAAATTAAAAGTTAAATCTCTATAAATGCTGCAAAAACAAAAAAGGTGGAAATGGTGAGGTGTGAGAACAATTATATCAAGCACTATTTACAATAAATTTTTTAAGCCAAAGGTCAGAATCATATACATCAGCAGCAGAGCATTTCTGGCAAAAATCAGGCAATAATACAGAAACAAATATTGTACAACTAGTTCACTGAAAGAAGAAAAATAATAATCAATGGGATAAGGCCAAAGTTAAGTTAGGATATAGGGTCAAGGTTTTGCTCATATGATTACAGATAAAGGAGACCAGTTTTGGGTCCTGTCCAGAGCTATGAAACCTAGATATAAACAAGCCAAAGAAGCTGACACAAAAATCATAAAAGAAGGTAAATTCTAAAAGGCAGAATCTCACACTAAGACAGTTTTTCCTTGGTATGCTTACCTTGATAATCACAGCAGTAAGAAGTGCACTTTCACATAATTATACATATTGGGCTTATATTACTGAAACCTAATGTAAACACAACCATAAGTTGAAAACTTAGTAATTCAACAAAAACAGCTAAAGAATGCTATTATTATTTTTAGAATTTAGGGGATGACATAAGTATAAATATGTCACTAAATTGGACTCATCAGGGAAGATTTATCCCACAACTATGGGATGCTAAACAAAACTAAAAATTATTTCTGGAAATTATTTTTGGGAACTAGCCCAATTTTTGAAAGGCAAGGCAATAAAACTAATATTACCAGTTTAAAAAGCAAATCCACTTAATTTCTTAAAGTATGTGTACAGGATCCCATTATTTTTATAGTAGGAACAGCAAGCATTAAACAAACATGGTTTTTCTGCAATAATTGCTCCCTTTACACTTGTGTATCAAGTCTGTTACACAGGAGAGTTCTACTGCCGTTCAAATAGGACATCGGTGTCATGGAATATGGGTTTGGATTGGCTTGAATCACTGCTGGCAGTCTTCCCCTGAGAAACTTATCCTTTGGCACTTTCTAAATCATTACTTAAAAAGAACCAAACGTTTAATTGGATTAACTATAGCTGCTGTATTAGGGTTTATAGGTATTGTTACAGCTGCTGCTGTGGCAGGAACTGTCCTACATGAGAATATCCAAACATGACAATATGTTAGAAATTGGCATCAAAATGCTAGTGGGTTATGGCATAGTCAGGCATATATTGAGAGCAGATTAACAATAGGCTTAATGATTTAGAGATGGCTGTTGCACAAATGGGATATCAGGTATATAATCTAAATTTAAAACAAGGTTCAAAGTGTGATTGGAATGAAAGTGCTTTTTTTATCACTCCTCTCCCAAGCAATGATTCCCATTATGAATGAGAAAAAAATAAAAATCTTTTAATAGGTCATCACACAAATTTATCTATAAAAATTACAGATTTGCAAAAGAAAATTTTGAACATGTCTGAGAATCAACTTACTACACTTACAGGTAGCAAATTTTAGCAATCAGTGACAGATCAATTAAATAAAATAAAACCCCTACATTGGTGGAAATCAACCTCTGTATTTCCTAACATCATTGTGGTGACAATTGGTGCTCTGCTACTCTTAACTGTATTAGGAAGCATTCACAAAACGCTGCTGTCCTGCATTAATAGGGCTGAAAAGGCCAGCTATGCCAATAACTTGATTCTGCTTAAAACCCTTAACTCTCAAACCCTTGTCCATGGAGTTTGGCTGCTGGCCAGTGATTGGTAAGACCTTCAGAGGAGGGCAACCTAATACAGGCACAGTCAGTCTGGACCAAAAACAAAAAAGAGGGATTTGTTGGAAAAGATGCTGGGAGCCAGAGCATAAAGGGTTAAGCATTTTAAAAGCATGCTTGCTGGCAGAGAAACATTAGTAAATGTCTCCAAAGACACTATATACTGCAAACATCAGTATGAGGAGGCAGAGCAGAATGAAAACCCCACAAAGATGTTATTGTCTGAATTCCCAAGAAAGATTGGGAACACAAAAAGAGGCAGCACTCTCATGTACCAGCAGAGGAACTAGTGAAGAACACCCTACTTTTATTATCACCATTGTAGTATAAAAAGGAGCTTCAGCCTTAATAAACATGCCTGCATTCCACATGGAGTGAAGTTCACCTGGTCCCTAACTTTCTTTGTATCATTAAAGGTACTGTCTACCTACACATGAAATTACAACAGCCTGCTTTCTTAGTATTTTAAATCAGAAATGATCCTTTCATAATTAGATGATATACTTCTAATCTCAAGTATTTTAAGAAGTTAGAAAATTTATTCATATTCTTAAGTTGTACACCAAAATTTTTCTCATTTGTGATAGGGTGTGTGATGGATGAAACTAGAGAATGCATGTACTTACAAACAGAAATGTGTTTGTAACAAAAGACTTGTGAGTGAAGCTATATCCACTTCAACAAGAGTACAGACTTAAGATGAAGGCAGATAATGTAAGAAGTTGGGAAAATATGTTCTCTGACTGCAAGCATTGTTTCCTCAAAATAAAACTTACATGAATGTAACTTCACTTTGAAGGAATTTGCATCATGCTCACCTAAACATGAGGGAATCTATGTAAGGTGAAAGAATGAAGACAATGTGTTTTGCCAGTTTGACCCATATGGTGGTCCTGCCCTTTAAGTGTAATGAGTGTGAGGTTATCTTGGAAATTCAACCTCCTGAGATACCAAAGAATGAATCCTTCATAGAAACCATTCAGGATTTCATTAATTTGGGAAAGATAGAGTCACATGAAAGAAACATGCAGGAGTAAAACCATTCGTATGTAAGAAATGTTAGAAATCCTCTTTCCAGAGATTAAATCTCACTGAGCATGAAATATTCATACATTAGTATCGTAATGAACATGGGAATATTCCCATCTGAAACAAAACCTCACAGAATATGAGAAAATTCAAACTAGAGAGAAGCCATATGTGTCCTAAATGTAGCCTACTCTTTACAATCGTTTTTGTTCCTCATTTTAAAAGCCATACAGGGGAACAAGCATAGAAATGTAATATGTGTGGGAAATTTTTCAACCTAACAGAAAATCTCTTTATTCATCAGAAAATTCTTACTGAAGAGAAATCATATATATATAATAAGTTTAATTCAAATGTCAAATTTCAGGTCTGAGAGTTTTCCTAGTACAAAGAATGCATATGCATGTAAGGCATGTGAAAAGCCTTTAGGTACAAATCATATCTCAGAGAACATGAAAAAACTCACAGTGGACAGAAACAAAATGAATGTAAAGAATGCAGAAAAGCCTTCAGCCAAAAGAAATTGTTCATGAAACATCAGAGCATTCATTCTGGAGAAAAACCCTATATATGCAATGAATGTGGAAAAGCCTTCAACCAGAAGGAAAACCTCATTAACCTTCCAAGAATACATACTGGAGAGAAAAACTCTGAATGTGATGGATTTGGGAAAGCTTTCATTCAGAAACCAAGCCTCATTACACACGAGAGAAGACAAACTGTAGAGAAATCCTATATATGTAAAGAATGTAGGAAAGCCTTCAGTAGCAAATCTTATCTCACTGACCATGAGAAAATTCATAGTGGAGGGAAACCCTATATATGTAAGGAATGTGGAATAGCCTTGAGCCAGAGGCAGTATCTCATTAAACATTACAACATTCATACTGGAGTGAAACACTCTGAATGTAATGAATGTGAATCTCCAAAAAATCTCCACCTCCAATCTGTGCAGCTTGTTGCCAATCTTTAAGGAAGCGGCTGTGACTGTGCAATTCAGGATGTATTTCTCCTCTTGGAAAAGTGCACTTGCAGTTTGTTCTGAGATCTGCTACTCCCACATCTTCTTCCACACTCATCTATGTTCAACTTGTTACAAATAACTTAAACATCAGAACTTGATATTTCTCTTAGTTTATGTAAAGATGGGCTTTCCACTTTTTCCAAATTATCCTAGTTGTTTTCATGGGTTCTTCAATCCATTACATTATTGGTAAGCATGTAAGAAATTATCATTTTAAAAATAATGCTGCCCATTATTTCAGCATTTTCTTATAAAGCACCACTACCATTGATATTTTTCCAGTTTCTTCACCTCACTCTGATGAGGATTCATGTTTAACAGCCACTGAACTACAGTGGCCTGTTTTATTTAATTCCATTTTTTTTTTGTTATTTTAAATCAGAAATGATTCTTTCATAATTAGATGATATACTCCTAATCTCAAGTATTTTAAGAAGTTAGAAAGCTTCTTTATATTCTTAAGTTTTACTCCAATATTTTTCTCAAATGAGATAGGTTGTGGGATAGAGGAAACTAGAGAATGCATGTATTTTCAAACATAAGTGTGTATGCAAAGAATCTGCCAATACAGATAATTCTGAGGAAGGAAGAGTGGGTATTGAGCCTAGAGAAGAAATTTGACTGTTTGTCCTTACAGGTATAAATTATTTTTTACTCAAATTATCTAGAGATAATTTGGTTATAATTTAAAAGAAATTATGAAAATAGTACACAATGAAATCACACATAGTGGTTCATTTGAAGATATTGATTTGTGTCTGCAACATTACTGGGGGAGCACTTCCCCTCATCCTTTCCAAATAAAGTCACCCATAAAGGAAAAGTGCTCACTATCCTCGGCACATTCCCCAGCTGCCTAGACGGTGGAGGTCTCCCTCAGCAAGGTGGAGCACGCAGCATGAGGAGAATGGATGCGACCATGTGAAGTACACACTGCTCTCAACACGTGTCGTGTTAGAGGGCTGTTCACACCAAAGTAGATGACTTCCTGCTGCTTCCTCCCCAGGGAAGACCTGCTAAAGTGACTCACATCACTAACTGAGACTGTGAGTGTTGAGGAGGACTTTCTCCCTGTTCATCTTTGAGGATCAAGAACCTATGATGATGGATTTCATTGGGGCTCTGAGAGTTTGGTTCCCAAACAGGACACTACATTTCTGACTTGGGGGAGCTGCAGTGAACACGTGTTACAGTCCAGCTTCTTCAGGTGTTCATCAGCTTCTTCACATCCAATGCCTCCATTCTCTTCTGGGTTTGAAGAGGTCTGCATCATTTTCAACTCTGTTAAATATATGTTGAAAATTTTATATTTAATTAGTCTGTGAAATATCTGGCATCTGCATGATCTGAGGTTTTCTGCAAACATGACACTATCTCACAACCTCACTTCTATTCTTGTCAGCCCTAGGCCCCAGGACTTTCTGATATTCCCATACTATTCATTAGGGTTACTGGCCTAATCTTGCTCATTCTGGTGATGTTATTGCTGTAGCCAATGCTGTAATGTGAATTTGGACATTTCCTTCCTGACACCAACAGGTTTCATCTTGGCATTGCACTTGCTTTAGCTGCACCAAGATTGGAGAAGATGAATGTAGAACTGGAAGCAGGAGACCTGTGTCTCTGCCTAAGACCCAGGAGGGGTAGAGTAAGAACAGCCTCCACAGAGGTGCAATGCTGGAGGCCAAGGGAAGGAGGGAAGAGCAAAAGGAGCAGGAGCAGGAAGTCTCCTCTCTGTGCCCTACTCCTCTGCTGACCCCGAGCCCAGGACCCTTTCTTTTATCTGCCCCTGCCCAACTAGCCGACCCCTGCCTGAGGCAGGGCATCTGTTACTTAAGACTAGTCCCCAAACCATGTAATGCCCCTGCTTGACTCCTTGTCTTGCAGGCCGTGCTAGTCAAGACACTTCCCCCTCTATCTTTCCAGAACTCATTCCTGCCTAGTTTAGAGATACCCAGAGTTTACAAGTGAATTCACTGAGCAGTAGCACCACACTGCTCTTTGTGAAGAGGGCACCTCTCCAAAACTGTGTCCCCAGCTCTTTGATTTTGCCAAGCATTGCCCTAGCAAAATACCAGAAATAGGTTGGCTTTTATTGGAATTTATTAGGGTTTAAGCTTACAGTTCTGAGGCTGTGAAAATGTCCAAATCAAGGCATCATCAAAAATACTGTCTTAACATATGTTTGCTGCTCCTGGACTCCAGGAAAGACAAAATGTTGAGCTTGTCTGTCTCTCTGCCTTCACCTCCAAACTCACTTTCTCCCTGAGCTCAGCAGTGGGCCATCAGACAAAATTGCTCACACAGCCCCCTTCTCCTCTTGCCTGGATATATTCAGCTTCAAGTTACTCCATGACTCCAGCCTCTGGCATCTCCCTTGGTCACTAAAATTTTCTGTGTCTCTCCACAGCTCTAGGAGATTTGGAACCCTCTCCCATATGGCATGGTAAACATGGCAGTACTCTTTCTCTGTGTGTTCCATGTATGTAGGACTTCAGCACAATGATTGTGGTCCATCCTGGTGCCTGAAATCTAATAAGAGACCTTATCTAAACTAAAGCAATCTAACAAAAATTGGTGTAATCAAAAGGTTCCTTATCTGAATCATACCAAAATGTCCTACATAAAAAAGGCTTACACATATCAATGCGTTAATAAGAATACACATTCCAGGGTCCACACATGATACAAATGAGGGCATTAACCATGGGTACAGGGATCAGAAGGGGTCTCTTAAGTCTGGGAGAAATGGGAACTTATGATGCATTGGCTGTATTTTGGGTGTCACAATCATTGAGCAAAATGGGGTGCTGACCACCATTGCACTGGCCTCTAGAATGGGCCCAAGAAGAATTCAATATACTGTGCTTTCTACACCATATCTTAGCTTAAAAATCAGGTGTGTAACTGAGAGAGGTGTGCTTTTATTCCCATCCCCAGAGCCAGAGCACACAGATTTTGCCTGGGGTGGGGTGGATGGGAAGGAAGCATGCTGCAATACTGAAAGTCCCTAATTTCTTCTCCAAAGAACAGATTACATTTACAAGAGAATGAAGAAATTAAACCCTAAGTGTGCTCTGAAATACAGTGGAAATCAGAGGACCTGAGATATAACTAATCTCAATCCTTCAGTAAGATGTTAAATAAATACTTTTACAGTTGAGTAAACATGATTAAAGTTTGCTAGAAGCAACTCACCTTAAAAGAAATGTAAAAGAATATTCTTCAGGCAGAAAGAAAATAATCTCAGAAATTTCAAGTTTCAGGATGAATGGAAGAACAATATCTGTTAATTAAATACATACATCTAAATGACTTTTGAATGGATAAATTAATAATGATATTCATGGCCTAGGAAACCAATAAAGTGTTAAAATACACTATAAAATACTATATAGCATAAGATGTATAAATGGATATGTAGCAGGTGGATATTGTTATGAATTCCAAAAATAGATATTGGATTATGCTTGTAAACTGGTCTGTTATTCTGGGTATGATTTTGTTATGATAAGGGCATTGACTGGGCCACAGTCGGTAGGGCATTGTGTCCTACTTCTTCATGGCTGGGGTATCAAACATAAAAGGCATGGCAAAAGTCAGAGCTAGATTAGTTTTTCATGTTGGAGTTCTGATGAGCAAGGAGAGAAGGCCCCAGGGAAAAGAGACAAGCCATTCATCTGACAGTGCACAGCTGGACTTGTGGTGAGAGGCAAAGCTTAGAGAGCCTCATAGTCTATACCTGACTTTCTGGAGGAAAGAGAAGAGCTGAGCCCAGAGAGAAATGTAGCCCTGCAAAGAAAGGAACCCAAGAAGCCTGAATACTGGCAAATGTCAGCAGCTCTCTTGCTCCAAGATGGGGTAATAGACTTTGGGGAAGGAAGAAACTTATGCTTTATGGCCTGGTAAGTGTAAGCTTTTACCCCAAATAAAGACCCTTTATAAAGACCAATAGATTTCTGGCATTTTGCATCAGCACCCCATTGGGTGACTAATACAGGATGTAAAATGTTTTAAAATACATTATTTGGCAAGTCAATTACAAATAATATGTTCAGATTTGGAAAGACAAGCAAAAGTATTATAATTTCCCCAGGAAAGTTTAAAGAATATTAAATAGTGCATCTCATCCTAATAAATAGAAGGAAAAGAAATTGAACAAAAATAGTCAGTTCAAAATAAAGAATTCAGGATTTCCATATTTGCCATTTAGGCCTTTGTTCTGGGGCCACCTTTCTCATGCGCTTTTGGAAGCTACACCTTTTTATCCTTCAGAATTCTGAGGTTCCAGGGTTGATTTATGGGGTGCGTTTGTCCCCATCATGAATCAAGTGCTGTATCACTTCCCCATTTCCTAGTTATGAAGTCACCAAGCTGGATGTGATACTCAATTGAAGCAAGAAGAGACATTAATGATAGAACTAAGAAAAAGGAGATATTTTTGCGCCTCCCAAATTGGACGCTTAGATGACTGATATTGGATCTTTACTCTTTTCTAATGAGTGCATTTAATGCTATACATTTCCCTCTAATCACTGCCTTTTCTGCACTCCACAAATTAGGAAGAAGCATAGAATATTAAAAAGCAGAAAGAACCACATGACAAAAGGCTTGTGAGTGAAGCTATATCCATTTCCACAAGAGTCCAGACATAAGATGAAGTCAGAGAATGTAAAAAACTTAGGAAAATATGTTCTATGATGGCAAGCATTGTTTCCACAAAATAACACTTCTATGAATGTAACTTCACTTTGAAGAAATTTGCATCATACTTACCTAAGCATGAGGGAATCTATGTAAGGAAAGAAGAATGAAGACAATGAGTTTTGCCAGTTTGCCCCACACGGTAGTCCTCCCCTTAAAGTGTAATTAATGTGAAGTTTTCTTGGAAATTCAACCTCATGAGATACCTGAGAACCCTTCAGAGAAACCTTTAGGGATTTCATGAATTTGGGAACGCTAAAGTCCCATCAAAGAACCATGCAGGAGTAAAACCCTGTGTATGTAAGTAATATTGGAAATCCTTCAGCCAGGCATTAAATCTCATAGAGCATGAAATATTCATACAAAAGTTAGTATTGTAATGAACATGGGAATGCTTCCATCTGAAATAAAACCTCATAGAATATGATAAAATTCACACTAGAGAGTAACCATAAGAGTGTCCTGAACATAGTCTTCCCTTTACAGTCATTTCTTTACTCCTCATTTTAAAAGCCATAGAGGGGAACAAGCATAGAAATGTAATATGTGTGGGAAAATTTTCAACCTGGCAGAAAACCTCTTTATTCAACAGAAAATTCTTACTGAAGAGAAATCGTATATATTTGGGAAATATTTACTTCAAATGTAATATCTCCGATACAAGAGATTTCCTACTGCAAAGTAACTGTAAGCATGTAAGGCATGTGAAAAAGCCTTTAGGTACAAATCATATCTCAGAGATCATGAAAACACTCAAAGTGGACAGAAACAAAATGAATGTAAAGAATGCAGAAAAGCGTCCAGGCAAAAGCAATAGTTCATTAAACATCAGAGCATTCATTCTGGAGAAAAACCCTCTATATGCAATGAATGTGGAAAAGCCCTCAACCAGAAGGAAAACCTCATTTATTATCTGAGAATACATACTGGAGGGAAACCATATGATTGTGATGGATGTGGGAAAGCTTTCATTCAGAAAGCAAGCCCCATTACACACCAGATGTAACCATTGGTGAATTTGATGTAATTATGTATTCCATAAATATAATTGAATCATCCTTGTAAAATGATCTTTTAATCTGAGCATGATAGGGGCATTGACTGGGCCATGTCAGTAGGGTGTTGAGCCCCACCCCTTAGTGGGTGGGTGATTCCAATATAGAAGGGATGGCAAAGGACAGTTGATGCAGTTTTTTTTTTTTTGAGAAGCAGATTTGATGTTGGAGAAAAGGCCCCAGAATAAGAGAAGTGAGCCATTTGCCTGATAGTCTACAGCTGACCTTCTGGAGGAAACAGAAGAGCTAAGCCCAGAGAGAAATGCAGCCCCAGGAAGAGTGGAACACAAGAAGCCTGATCCCTGTCAAATGTCAGCAGCTGTCTTGCTCCAACACGTGACAATGAACTTTGGTGAGAAGAAATCTAATGCTCTATGGCCTGGTATCTGTGCACTTCTAACCCAAATAAATACCGTTTATAAAGACTAACCCATTTTTGGTATTTCACATTAGCACCCCTTTGGCTGACTAATATAGAATTTGGTACTGAGGAGTGGGGAAATGCATTTGCATATACCAAAATGTTGGAACGGTTTTATAAATGAGTAAGTGTTATCCTTTGCAGTTATTGTGAAATGCTTGATGGAAAAGGCCTAGATCACTTTGAAGAGTCTGTTGAAAATCATATGGATGCTAAAGAGACTTTCTATGATGCCTTAGAAATAAATGATGAAACTATTATTGGAAACTAGAGGACAGGTGATCCATGCTTTAAAGTTGCAGAGAACTTTGCAAGATTAACTCCTGGTGTTATATGGAAGACAGAATTTGAGAATGGCGAACCAGAGCATTTAGCTGAAGAACCTTCCAAGATAAACTCAGAGAATGTGGTTTGGCTTCTCTTTGCAGCTTATAGCAAAACACTAGATGAGCAAAATACACTAAGGAATGAACTTTTGGGCACAAAGAAAACAGAATCTGATTCTGGAACTTCCAAGTTTCTGGAAATGAAATTCCCAGATAAAAAAGCCCCATTTGAAGACATTACTAAACTTGGAATGTGCAAATGAGAATTGAAGATGCAGTTATCTAGGAAAGACTTGTGGAAAGTCTTACTGTCTGCTGGCTTGGACTCCTGCTTCCTGCATGCTAAACCAACAAAATTTTTGAGAGAAGTGGATAAACAAAACCACTGTCGGCTTGGAAAAAGAGAACATGGAAAGGAGAGATTGAAGGAGAATCAGCTTTAAGAAGAAAACCATGGAAGCAGAGATCTGGAATTAAGACATCCCCTTGGGCCAAGAGAGGAGCCCAACCCATGTGTACAGAGAGGGTGAATTTGCCCCTGCAGTTGAAGAGGGTAGATGCTCGTACCCAATGTTCTGAGAAAGTTTTGATGCCCTATGGTGCAGAGCATGTGAGTTGTCCCCAGTAGTTGGAGAGGGTGGATGTCCCCACCCAATGTTCTGGAAGAGTTTTGCTATCCCAGGGTGCAGAAAGGCTGGAGCACATTTCTTAAAGATTAGGGTGATTAAGGTCAACACCGCATAGGTCTGAGAAGGGTTTACCTGTCCCCCAAGGATTAGAGAAGGTCAGGTGGTCAACTCATTGCTCTGAGAGGGTTGAACCTGTATGCCAAAGGTTAAGGGGAATGTTATCTTCACCTCACTGTACTAGGGGGGATATGACTCTAACCCAAAGATTGGGTAAGGCATTGCAATCGCCCCAACACTCTTTGGAGGTGAGGTCTGAAGCTTTATGACACCCAGTTGCTTGATGAGGGTGGAACCAAGAAAGTGGCCGTTAGGCAAGCCTGTGCAATGGTGGGTCCACATGTGGCCCCAAGGAGAAAAAATGATCATCTTAAGAATGACTCAGAATTTGAACCCGAATGAATGATGCAGTGCAGGTTTACTGAACTGTGGAGGATCCGTGACTCATGTTTAACATCCCAATTTCTCCTTATGATATTGAAAATGTTTATCCTTTGTCTTTCCATTTGTGTATTAGAAGTGGTAAATGATTTTGTAAGTTTCAGAGGTCGATAGCAGACAGGACTTTGCCTCAAGGTGAACTGTATTTCTTTAAAATGCCTATGATATGATTTTGAACTTGAATTGTTACTGATTTAAGTTTTTTTTGAGAATTGTAATGTATTTTTGGAATTCAGAGGGTGGAATATAACCATTGGGGAATTTGATGTAATTATGAATTCCAAAAATATAATTGGATCATGCTTGTAAACTGATCTGCTAATCCGGGTGTGATTAGGGAATTGACTGGGCCACGTCAGTAGGGCATTGAGCCCCACCCCTTAGTGGGTGGTGGAATCGAATATAAAAGGCATGGCAAAGGACCATTGAAGCAGTTTTTGCTGAGAAGCAGATTTGGTGTTGGAGAAAAGGCCCCAGAATAAGAGAAGTGAGCCGTTTGCCTGTTGGTCTACAGCAGACCTTGTGGAAGAATCAGAAGAGCTAAGCCCAGAGAGAAATGCAGCCCTGGGAAGAGAGGAACAGTAGAACGGTGAACCCTGGCAAACATCCACAGCTATCTTGCTCCAACACTTGACAAGGAACTTTGGTGAGAAGAATCATATGCTTTATAGCCTGGTATCTATGGACCTCTACCCCAAATAAATACCCCTTATAACGACTAACCCATTTTTGGTATTTCATATTAGCACACCTTTGGCTGACTAATACACCAGAGAAGACAAACTGGAGAGAAACCCTATATCTGTAAGGACAATTGGAAAGCCTTCAGTAGCAAATCAAATCCCCCTGACCATGAGAAAATTCATAGTGGAGGGAAACCCTATACATGTAAGGAATGTGGAATAGCCTTCAGCCAGAGGCAGTATCTCATTAAACATTACAACATTCATACTGGAGTGAATCCCTGTGAATGTAATGAATGTGAATCTCCAAAGCATGTCCACATCCAGTCTGTGCAACTTGTTGCCAAACTTTTAAGGAAGCAGCTGTGAATGTGCAAATCACGATGTCTTTCTCCTCAGAAACAGTGCACTTGCAGTTTGTTCTGAGATCTGCTCTTCCCACATCTTCTTCCACACTCATCTGTGCTCAATTTGTTACCCTAATTTATGCATCAGAACTCGAGATTTCTCTTAATTTATGTAAAGATAGGCTTTCCACTTATTTCAAATTGTCCTGGTTGTTTTCACTGGTTCTTCAGTCAATTACAATCTGGGTAAGCATTTAAAAAATTATCATGTTAAAAATAATGCTGCCCATTATTGTAGCATTTTCTTCTAAGGCACCCCAACCATTTATGGAACTCTACCCAGGGATTCACCTCAAAGTAGTAAAGAAATTAGTGGTTGCACGAGAGAATCCTCATGCCTTAACAATCAGTCCTTTTAAAGCATTCTCTCCTCAGCTGCCAAAGTTTTTCAAACCCCTACTGCCTGTGAAAGAGGAGCATAAGAAAAGGATAGCTCTTGAAGCAAGGCCTCTTCTAAGCCAGGAGAGCATGCCTCCATCTCAGGCACATAACCCTGGCTGCATTGTACCCCAAGGAAGCAATGGCAGCTGCATGCCAGTAGAACACAATAGCAAACGTGAGAAGACGATTGACTCAGAGAATGAGGAAAGCGAACTGGAAGCTATTAACAGGAAGCTAATAGTTTCACAGCCTTATGTACCTGTAGAATTTGCAGACTTCAGTGTTTACAATGCCAGCTTAGAGAACAGGGAGTGGTTTTCCTCTAAAGTAGATCTGACAAACTCACGGGTCTTGGAGAAAGAAGTGTCCCATAGCCCCACCACCAGCAGTATTACCAGTGGCTACTTCTCCCACAGTGCCTCCAATGCCACCCTGTCTGTAATGGCAGTCCCTTCTAGGGACAGCTCTGATCAGCTGGCCACCTAGGTGAAGGAGGCAGACAGCAGTGAGCAGTCTGGACTGTCACTTGGGCATGATTCAGACCATCCTCAAACAAAGAGACAGCAGAACTAGAAAGAGGCTTGGTAAAGGATAAGATCATCATGGCACCACTCAAGGAAAACAGTGCCTTAGCCAAAGGGAGTCCATCATCCCCAAGCATCCCTGAGGAAAACTCTAAAACACCATGTAGGACTGAGTTCAAAACTAAATGCCTACCCCAGCAAAAATGGCCAGTCGGCCAGGGAACTCCCCCCCAGGGAAGTGACCATCGAACACACCACACACATCCTCGAGGGCCATTCCTTCACGGAGTTCATTGGTGTGTCTGAAGAGAAAGTTTTCGACAGTTCCACAGATCCTTCTGCTGGAGAGTGTACGAAAAGGATGAATCTCCCGAGTAAGACCGACAGTAAGTATGTGTCAGATGCGCCAGAGGAGCCTTGCCAGCTGCATTCTGCAAGAGAACGACCAGGGGAGCCTGACTGTCTGATGAAAGGCTGCGAGCACATCCGCTGCCGGCCACGTGGCCGCATCTTTTTTCCTCCTGGTGGCCTCGAGAATGCACCAGCACCATCTGTAAAACACTCTGTGCCTGCCTACCTCAGACCAGCTCCTGCTCCTCAAAGCGCCACACGCACTTCCTAGGCCACCTCCTTCCTGAGCTAGAGAAGTGGCGCTTTGGCACTCAGGGTGAATTGGCAGCCTCTGTTTTTTCCAGAAAGCAAGAGAACCAAAGTCCTGAATTAATTAAGTTTAGACAGTGTTTTTGTTTGCACTCACTACACATTTCACTGTGTAGAAACCTCTACAGATTCAAACAGCAAACTTTATACTTGTACAATTTTAATCAGTTCTTACTGTAGATTCCAGAGTTAATACTCTAATTTTTTAATAAATAATATATATTATGTATATGAAACGTGTGTCTATAGTTTGTCTGTTTGGAGACATACAAGGCTGCACACTAAAATGCAGATAAAAGTGATTTGTAGAAAATCTTAAGGTACTGGACTTTGTTACAAAGCAACTTGGGCAATTTCTTAAACATGAGCAAATGAAAAATATTTTATTGCATAAGAATGAGGTTGCAAATCCCTCTTTGCAGAAAGGTTACGGGAAGCTGTTCTTTATAACCAAAGAACTCCCATCAGACTGAACATTTTTGCTGTCCACTCTTGTTTTCTGTGTGCACGTTTGTTTGACTGCAGGTTTGGTGCCATCCTTTCCTTGACTACCAAGCACACGTGCTGCCGGTCTCTGTCCTCTGTTTCATAAGCACACTGAGAAATCTCACTGCGCTATTCTTTGGTCTTCCAGCAAGCCCTCCACCTGCTTACTGGACATTGTACTATAACCGTTGAGAGGGGCCGGGCCCTGCCCAGGCACAGCCCAGCCAGGCAGGTGGGATGCAGAGAGCAGTATTACTGTAAGGAAATACGAGGACTTACGGGGTGGTGGGGGTGTTTTTGTTTGGGGTCGGTAGGTTTGGTTAAGGTGTGGCTCTGCTGTTGTTATTTTACTTAATTCTGGATAATGCTGAAAAGATGGATTGAGGTATGAATTCCATGGGTGCAGGAGATGACCGAATACAGATGAACCTGCTGTCCATTGACTTCATTTGTAAAATTCTCCCACTCATGGAGAAGTCAAAGGGTTACGTGTGTGGAAAACTTTGAAAAAAGTCCTTTGTGTGTCTACTTTGTAGATGCCTGTACAATTGGTCTGGATGTACAGCTGTAAATGTGTTGTGAGAGCGAGAGAGAGAATGTGTACAGCCTGCTGTACTTTTTTCTTTACATTCTTAGAATCAGTAAATAAATAAAATATTGGAGACTTTAATGAAAAGCTGCTGTTCATGATTTTTGTGTATAGTGAGCTGACTGTAGTATTTTAATATTGTCTGTTTTATAAAAAAAGAAAAAAAACTGTAATTTATATCCTTTACAACTTTGTTGTACTTAATTGGTACAGGTTTTTTTTTGTGTGTGTTTTAGAATATAAACTGTTTAATTCAGAATTGAAAAAAAAAAAAGATAGGTTTCCTCTTATTTCAAATTGTCCTGGTTGTTTTCACTGGTTCTTCAGTCCATTACATTCTGGGTAAGCATTTTAAAAATTATCATTTTAAAAATAATGCTGCCCATTATTGTAGCATTTTCTTCTAAGGCAACCCAACAATTTATACTTTTTCAGTTTCTTCAGCTGATTCTGAAGTGGATTCAAGTTTAACAGCCACAGGACTACAGTGGCCTGCTTTATACTTAACTCCAATTTTCCTTTTGATTTTAAATCAGAAATGATCCTCTCTAATTGGATGATATACTTCTAATCTCAAGTATTTTAAGAAGTTAGAAAATTTATTTATATTCTTATGTTGTTCTCCAATATTTTTCTCATATGTGATAGGATGTGGGATGGATGAATCTAGATAATTCCTTCATTTACAAACATAAATGTGTACCCAAAAAAATCTGTCAATGCAGATAATTCTGAAGAAGGAGGAATGGGAATTGAGTCTATAGAAGGAAGTTTACTGTTTGCCATGACATACATAAACTATGTTTATAACCTTTGCATGGATAATTTGGTTATAATTTAAAAGAAATTAGGAAAATAGTACACTGAATTCATACATAGTGTTTCATTTGAAGGTATTGATTTGTATCTGCAACAGTACTGGGGGGGGTACTTTCCCTCACCCTTTGCAAATACAGTCACCCATGAAGTAAAAGTGCTCAATCACCTTGGCCCCCTTCACAGCTGCCTGGATGGGTGGAGGCCTCCTTCAGCAGGAGTGAGCATGGACCACAAGGAGCATGTGCATGACTATGTTAAGGCAACACTGCTCTCTACACATGTCCAGTTAGAGGGCTGTTAGCACTTCAGGAGAAGATGGACTTCCTACGGCCTACTCCACAGTGAAGACCTGCTAGAGTGACTCACATCACTAACTGAGGCTGTGAGGTCTGAGCAGGGCTTTCTCCTGAAACTCCTTTGTGCATCCACAACCTATGATGATGGTTTTCATTGGGACTCTAAGAGTTTGCTTCCCAAACAGAACAGTCCTTCTCTGGCTTGGGGAACTGCAGTGAACACTTGTTACATTCTTACTTCTTCAGCTGTTCATCAGCTTCTTCCCGTTCAAAACCTCCGTGCTCTTCTGGGATTGAAGAGGTCTGCATCATTTTCAACTCTGTTCAAAATGTGTTGAAAATTTTATATTTAATTAGTCTGAGAAATATCTAACCTCTACACCCTCTGAGGTTTTCTACAAACATGGCACTATCTCACAACCTTACTTCTATTCTTGTCTGCCCTAGGTCCCAGGGCTTTCTGGGATTATGTTACCATTTATTAGGGTCACTGGCCTAATCTTGCTCATTCTGGCGATATTATTGCTGTACCCAATGCTGTAATATGAATTTTGACATTTCCTTCCTGACATCAACAGTTTTCATCTTGGTATTGCTCTTTCTTTAGCTGCTCCAAGATTGGAGAAGGTGAATGTAGAACTGGAAGCAGAAGACCTGAGTCTGTGCCTGAGACCCAGGAGGAGTACAGTAAAAGCAGCATCCTAAGAGGGTTAACGCTAGAGGCCAAGGGAAGGAGGGAAGGGCAAAAGGAGCAGGAGCAGGAAGTATCCTGTCTGTGCCCTGATTCCTGTGCTGCACCATATCCCAGGACCCGTGCTTTTATCTGCCCCTACCCACCTAGCCAACCACTATCTGAAGCATCTGTGACTTTAGATTACTCCTCAAACCATGTGACTCCCCTGCCTGTCTCCCAGTCTTGTAGGACTTGCTGGCCACGACCACTTCCTCCTCCACCTTACCAGTACTCATTCCAGCCTAGTCTGGAGACACCCACAGTTTACAGGTGAATTCACTGGGCAGCAGCATCACACTGCCATTTGGGAACAGGGCATCTCTCAACACTGTGTCCCTAACTGTTTGAGGTTGTCAAGTGCTGCCAATGCAAAATACCAGAAATAGGTTGGTTTTATTGGAATTTATTGGGGTTAAAGCTTACAATTCTGAGGCTGTCAAAATGTCCAAATCAAGACATCATCAAAAATGCTGTCCTAGCAAGGGTCAGCTGCTACTGGACTCTTGTCAAGAAAAAATGTTGGCCTCCCTGTCTCCCTCTGCATACTTTTCTGAACTCACTTTCTCTCTGAGCTCAGCAGTGGGCCATCAGACGCAATTGCTCACATCTCTCCCTTCTCTTCTGGCCTGGATGTCTTCAGGTTCAAACTGCTCCATGACTCTAGGCTCTGGCCTCTCACTCAGCCACTCAGTGTTTCTGTGTCTCTCCACAGCTGTAGGAGATACTGGAGCCCTCTCCCACATGGCAGGGTAAACATGGCAGAAATCTTACTCTTTGTGTTCCCTGTATGTACGACTTCAATACAATGATTGGGGTCCTTCCTGGTGCCTGAAATCTAATCAGAGGCCCTTATTGAAACTAAAGCAATCTAACAAAAAATGACTTAATCAAAATGTCCCTTATCTGAATCTAACCAATATGTGCTACATACAAAAGGCTTACACACAAAGCAATGGGTCAGTAAGAAAATACATTTCTGGGGTCCACACAAGACACAAACGAGGGCATTAACCCAGGGCACAGGGATCAGGAGGGGTCTCCTAAGTCCAGGAGAAATGGGAACTCATGAAGCAGTGACTGTATTTTGGGTGTGGCCATCATTGATCAAAATGGGGTTCTGATCACCATTACTCTGGACCCTAGAAGGGTTCCAAGAAGAACTCTATGTACTGTGCTTTCTCCACCAAATCTTAGGTCCAAAATCAGGTGTGTATCTTGAGAAGTGTGCCATTATTCCCGTCCCCAGTGCCAGAGTGAACAGATTTTGCCTGTGTGGTGTTGGGGTAGGAAGCAGGCTGTAAAACTGAAAGCCCCTAATTTCTTCTCTAAATAACTGATTATATTTACAACAGAATGGAGAAATTGAACCCTAAGGGTGCTATCAAAAGCAGTGGAGATCATCGAGGGCCTGAGCTTTAATTCATCTCAACCATTCAGGAAGTAGTGAAATACATACTGTTACAGATGTGTAAAATCTAATAAATTCGCAACTCCCAGGAAGTTGGCAGACTAGTAAGAAACAGGAATCCCTTCTCCAGAAAAACAGCTAGAGAACAGGTTGACACCACACCGAAATAGATGTTCTAGGGTTTATGACAGCAGGTGAAGTCTTCACACCACACAGAGGAGAGTGGGACAAATCAGGGAAATCGCAATGACAGAACAAGAACTGTGAGTTGGAACCAGCAGTGGCTTCTGCTGCCAGCACCCTCACCCAAACTCGTTAGAATTCTCGGGCCTCTGGGCCTGTGACTTCACAGAAAGGGGGCTCCAGGTATCTACCCCTCCCAGAAAGGAGAGAGAGAGGGACACAGCCTTAGGCTGACTCAGTTTCTCACCCAAAAATTTGGGCTGCAGAGCCCCATGGACACTTCCACACAGTGGTTTGACCAGGGAGCCTAGGAAGGACAGGAGAAATCCGACCCTCACAAATTCCACCTCTTCTAGCCTGGATTAATTTTTGAGGATGCCACAGGAGAGGGGTGAGAGAGCCTGGGCCTGACCCTGCTTTTGACTTACATGTTTGGTCTGCCCTGTCCTGAGAGCCCTTCCTGGCTGGGTGGGGCTGTGACATTGTTTGCCTTGGAGCCTGCAAGGGGCTAAAGATATACAAACCTCCCAATCTCCTCTGCTATTAACAGGGAATGATTGATGAGGATTCAGAGGGGCGGTAAGTATTTCCTAGCTGGGAAAAGGGAGGGGGCTACCAGAGAAGACTGGAGAAATGTCTCATAAATTTGAATTACAAGGATCTTAGCCCCCAGACAGGAAGCTCTACCACACTGATCTATTCTGTGTCACAACAAACACACTCTGACCAGTCATTGAATTGAGAGCTGACAAAGAGCAACATCTCCTGGCATACCAAGGAAGTGCACATTAGAAAATTAATAATTAGGAGAGGATTTTTCTGGCCTCTATACCCTCTCTGCCCAAGGCCCTAGAAAATGAACCGACAACAAATTACTGGGTCCAGTGTCCAGTTTTGACCAACCATCAGGACAATCCTAACAATCAAGGTTGAGCCAAAAATCAAAGGGCTGTGGTAACTCACAGCTTCCTGCCACTGAATCACTATTAAAGAGAAAGAGATAGAGCATCTCAGCAAAATACAACCTAACCAGATGCCTAAACCCTAGCAAAAAATTAAGAGTCATACTAAGAAAATAGAAGATATGGATCAAGAAAAGTAATACATCAAAGTCCCAGAAGAGCTGCAGAATTTGAGAGAACAAATAAGTAAGATGAGCACAAATTTCCAAAATCAAATTAATGAGATGAAAGAAAATAGAGTTAGACATTGAGTGAATTCAAAGAAGAATTTGAAATCCTGAACAGAAAAGTAATGGAGTTCATGGGAATGAAAGACACAATAGGTGAAGTTGAAAACACATTTGAGGCATACAACAGCAGACTATAAAAGATAGAAGAAAGAATAAGTGATATTGAAGACAGAGCAGCTAAAGTTGAAGAGAGAAAAAAACTGAGAGAGAAAAGAATGAAAAAACTCAGCAGGGGATCAGAGAGGTGAATGACAACACAAAACACAACAACATATGTGTCATGGGACTTCGAGAAGGGGAAGAGAAAGGAAAAGGAGCAGAAAGAGTATTGGAGGAAATAATAGCTAAAAATTTCCCAACTCTTACAAAAGAAATTGACTTACATGTCCAAGAAGCACACCGTACCCCAATGAGAATAAATCCAAATAGACCTATGCCAAGACACATACTATTCAGATGGTCAAATGTAAAAGATAAAGAGAAAATTCTCAGAGGAGAAAGATGGAAGCAAACGATCACATACAAAGGATGTCCAAGAAGACTTAGTGCAGATTTCCCTTCAGAAAACATGAAGGTGAGAAGACAGTGGTATGATACAATTAGGAAACTGGAAGAGAAAAACTGCCAGCCGAGAATTCTTTATCCAGCAAATCTGTCCTTCAAATATGAAGGTGAGCATAAAATATTCACAAATAAACAGAAACTAAGAGAGTGTGCACAAAAGAATCCACCTTTGCAGGAAATATTAAAGGAAGCCTTAGAACATGAAAGAAAAAGACAGGAGAGAGAGGTGTGGAGGAGAGTACAGAAGAAAGAAAAGCAGAAAGGCTAACAAAAGAGTAAAAAGAGAGACAAAAACAAGATGGCATAAGAAAACCAAACAATACAATGGAGGAAATATATAGTGCATTTTCAGTAATATCACTGAATGTGAATGGATTAAATTCCCCAATCAAAAGATGCAGGCTGTCAGAATGGATGAAAAAACATGAGCCATCCATATGCTGCTTACAAGAAACTCACCTCAGACCCAGCGATACAAACTGGCTGAAAGTACAAGGTTGGAAAAAGATACTCCACACTAATACCAAACAGAAAAGAGCAGGGGTAGCCAATAATATCAGACAAAACAGACTTTAAATGCAAAAATGTGATGAGATATGGAAAGCCATTATATATTAATAAAAGGGATGATCCTCATGGACGATATAAAAGTCAAAAATATCTATCCACCTAACCAGGCTGCCCAAAATATATTTGCCAAACTCTGGCAAAACTGAAGGGAGAAATAGATATTTCTACAATAATCATCGGAGACTTCAACACCCCTCTCAAATCATTAGATAGAAAAACTAGACAGAAGATCAACAAAGAAACAGAGAACTTGAACAATATGATAAACAAGTTAGACCTAACAGACATATACTGAACACTGCATCCAAATTCAGTGGGTTATACATTCTTCTCAAGTGCCCATTGATCTTTCTCCAGGATAGATCACATGTGAGGTCACAATTCAGCTCTCAATAAATATAAAAACATTGAAATTATACAAAGCACTTCTCAGATTATAATGGAATGAAACTAGAAATCAATAACAGACAGGAAAAAAGTAAATTTGCAAATGTGTGGAGACAGAACAACACACTACTAAATATTCGGTGGGTCAAATAAGAAATTGAAAGTGAAATCAATAAATATATTGAGACAAATGAAAATGAGAATAAAACATATGGGGGACAAAGCAAAGGCAGTCTTGAGAGGGAAATTTATAGCCCTAAATGCCTATATTAAAAAAAAACAAGAAAGAGCTAACCTCAAAGATTTAACTGAACAACTAGAGAAACTAGAAAAAGAACAGCAGACCAATCCCCAAGCAAGCAGAAGGAAAGAAATAATAAAGATTAGAACAGAAATAAATGAAATAGAGAACAGAATAACAATAGAGAAAATGAATAAAACAAAAAGCTCATTCTTTGGGAAGATCTATAAAATTGAGAAACTCCTTGCTAGACAAACCAAAAAAAAAAAAAAAAAGAGAGAGAGAGAGAAGATGCAAATAAACACAATCAGAAATGAAAGGGGGGAAATTACAAATGACCTCACAGAAATAAAAAGAATCAGAAGAGGATATTATGAGAAACTATATACCAACAAACTAGACAACCTAGATGAAATGGACAAATTTATAGAAACACATAACCAACCTGCACTGAAGTTACAAGAAATACAAGAACTTAACAACCAATCACAATTAAGGAGATTGAATTCGTCATCAAAAATCTCCCTGAATGGAAAGTCCAGGACCAGATGGCTTCACAGGTGAATTTTATCAACCATTTCAAAAAGAGTTAACACCAATCCTGTTTATACTCTTCATAAAAATTGAAGAGGAGGGAAAATTACCCAAAATATTATATGAAGCCAACATCGCCCTAATACCAAAGCCAGATAAAGATTCCACAAGTAAAGAAAATTACTGACAAATCTCTCTAATGAACATAGACGCAAAAATTCTCAACAAAATACTTGCAAATCGAATCCAACCGCATATCATAAGATTTATATATCACAACCAAGTGGGATTTATTCCTCCTATGCAAGGCTGGTTCCACATAAGAAAAGCAATCAATGTAATACACCTCATTAACAAATTGAAGGGAAAAAAACACATGATCATCTCAATAGATGCAGAAAAGTCATTTGACAAAATCCAACATCCTTTTTGGATAAAAATATTTCAAAACATAGGAATAAAAGGAAAATTCCTCAATATGATAAAAGACATATATGAAAAATCCACAGCCAACATCATACTCAATGGGGAAAGATTGAAAGCATTCCCTCTAAGATCAGGAACAAGACAAGGATGCCCACTGTCACCATTGTTATTCAACATTGTACTAGAAGTTCTAGTAGGGCAATTAGACAAGACAAAAAAATTAAAGGCATCCAAATATGAAAAGAGGAAGTAAAACTCTCACTGTTTGCATATGACATGATACTGTACTTAGAAAATCCTGAAGTATCCATGACAAAGCTACTTGAACAAATAAATGAGTTCAGCAAAGTGGCAGGATACAAGATCAGCACGCAAAAATCAGTAATGTTTTTGTAGACTAGTACTGAACAACTTGATGAGGAAATCAGGAGGAAAATTCCATTTTCAATAGCAACAAAAAGACTCAAATCCCTAGGAGTTAATTTAACCAAAGAAGTACAGGACCTATATTCAGAAAACTGAGAAACAATGCTGAAAGAAATGAAAAAAGACCTAAATAAATGGAAAGACATTCCGTGTTCTTGGATTGGAAGAATAAATATTGTGAAGATGTAGGTCTTGCCCAAACTGATTTACAGATTCCATGAAATACCAATCAAATTCTCAACAGCTTACTTTACAGAATTAGGGAAGGCAATTACCAAATTCATCTGGAAGGATAAGTGCACCTGAATTGCCAAAAGCATTCTAAAAAAGAATAATGTGGGGGTAATTTCACTGCCTGACCTTGAAATATATTACAAAGCTACAGTGGTCAAAACTGCATGGTACTGGCATAAAGATAGACATTTCGATCAGTGGAATAGAATTGAGAACCCAGAAATATACCTTCACCTTTACAGTCAACTGGTTTTTCACAAACCTACCAAGCACACATTAATGGGAAAAAAACAGTCTCTTCAACAAATGGTGTTGGATGAAGTGGATATCTATAACCAAAAGAAGGAAAGAGCACCCCTATCTGACCCCTTATACAAGAATCAACTCAAAATGGATCAAAGATCTAAATATAAAAGCCAGGACCATAAAATGACTCGGAGAAAATGTAAGGAAACATCTTCAAGACCTTGTAGTAGGTGGTGTTTCCTTGGACCTTACACCCAAAGCATGGGCAACAAAAGAAAAAAATAGATAATGGGGACCTCCTCAAAATTAAACACTTTTGCACCTCACAAGACATTGTCAGAAAGTTTAAAAGGCAGCCAACTCAATGGGAAATAATATTTGGAAATCACATATCTGATAAGGGTTTAATAACCAGGATATATGAAGAGATGTTACAACTCAACAATAAAAAAACAAATGACTCAATTAAAAAATGGGCAAAAGACTTGAATAGACATTTCTCCAAAGAAGAAATACAAATGGCAAAAAAATACATGAGGAAATACTCAACAGCACTCATGATTAGGGAAATGCACATCAAAACTACATTTAGATATCATTTTACATCCATCAGAATGGCCACTATTAAAAGTACAGAGAACTACAAGTGTTGGAGAGGATGTGGGGAGTTAGGAACACTTCTTCACTGTTGGTGGGAATACAGAATGATATACCCACTCTGGAGGACTGTTTGGAAGTTCCTAAAGAAGTTGAATATAGACTTGCCATGTGACCCTGCCATACCACACCTGGGTATATACACAGAAGAACTGAGAGCAGAGACACGAACAGATATCTGCACACTGATGTTCACAGCAAAATTATTCACCATTGCCAAAATTTGGAAACAACCCAGGGTACCATCAACAGATGAATGGATAAACAAATTGTGGTCTAGTCACACGATGGAATATTATGCAGCAGTAAGAAATGAAGGTGTAAAGCATATGGCAACATGGAAAAACCTGGAGGACATAATGTTGGGTGAAACTGGCCAGATACAAAAGGACAAATACTGTATTAATGCATTACTATGAAACAAATATATTGTGTAACATCTTGTTTGATTCTATATGTATATATGTATATATATATATATGTATGTATCCATTACATTTACTTGAGAAATGTATATATTTATCCATCTGTGTTTACTTTTTAGTTTTTAATGGTTTATATTTTCAATTATTAAATGTACAAATAAAGTTTCAAAAATAATAAAAATAAACACATCAACAACAACAAAAAAGTAATGTTTGCTAGCAGCAACTCACTTTAAAAGAAAAGTAAAAGCATATTCTTCAGGAAGAAAGAAAATAATCTCAGAGGTTCATGTTTCAGGATGGATTGAAGAACAATATCTGTTAATTAAATTCATATATCTAAAATACTATTGAATGGATAAAGTAATAATGATATCTGATGCCTAGGACATCAATAAAGTGTTAAAATACACCATAAAATAATATGTAGCATAAGATGTGTAAATGGATATGTAGCAGTTTGATATCGTTATGTATTCCAAAAATAGATATTGAATTATGCTTGTAAACTGGTTTGTTAATCTGGGCATTTTTAAGTTATTATAAGGGAGTTGACTGGGCCACAGTCACTATAGAGTTGAGCCCCGCCCCTTGGTGGGTGGGGTCTCAAATATAAAAAGACATGGCAAAGGACAGAACTGGAGCAGTTTTGATTTTGGAGTTCCAATGAGCAAGGACAGAAGGCCCCAGGGAAAATAAACAAGTCATTCACCTGACAGTTCACAGATGGCCTTGTGGTGAGAGGCAAAGCGTAGAGAACCTCATAGTCTACAGCTGATCTTGTGGAGGAAACAGAGGAGCTGAGCCTAGAGAGAAATGCAGCCCTGCAAAGAAAGGAACCCAAGAATCCTGAACCCTTGCAAATGTTGGCAGCTGTCTTGCTCCAAGATGGGGTAACTGATTTTGGTGAAGGAAGAAACTTATGCATTATGGCCTGGTAACTGTAAGCTTCTACCCCAAATAAATAACCTTTATAAAGACCCAGAGATTTCTGGTATTTTGCATTAGCACACCTTTGGCTGTATAATGCAGGATATAAAATATTTTGAAATGTGTTATTTGGCCAGTCAATAATAAATAATAAGTGCCGATTTGGAAAGGCAAGCAAAACTGATATAATTTCCATGGTAAACTTTAAAGAATATTAAATACTGCATCTCATCCAAATAAATAGAAGAAAAAATTCAACAAAAATAGTCAGTCCTAAACAAAATATTCAGGATTTCATGGGCTAACATGTTGGCTTTTCTCTGGGGCCACCTTACTCAAGCAATATTGGAAACTGCACTTTTCTTCTTCTTCAGAGGCCTGAAGGTTCCAGGGTTGATTTCTGTGCTATTGTTTTGTCCCCATGATAAATCAAGTGTTGTATCACTTCCCCAATCCCTAATTATGAAATCACCAAACTGGATGTGATGCTCCTTTGAAGCTAGAAGAACCATGAATGATAGAACAAATTAAAAGGAGATATTGTTGCGCTTCCCAAATTGGATGCTTAGATGATTGATATTGGATCTTTCCTCTTTTCTAATGAACACATTCGATGCTATAAATTTCACTCTCAGCACTGCTTTTTCTGCACCTCACAAACTATGAAGAAGCATAGGACATAAAGAAGCATAAAGAACCACGTAACAAAATGCTTGTGAGTGAAGCTATATCCACTTCCACAAAGTACAGACTAATGATGAAGGCAGATTATGTCAGAGTTGGGAAAGTATTTTCTCTGCATGCAAGCATTGTTTCCTCAATATAACACTTCTATGAATGTAACTACACTTCAAAGGAATTTGCATCATGCTTACCTAAGCATGAGTTAATCTAGGTATGGAGAAAAGATTGAAGGCAATGAATTTTACCAGTTTGTGCCAAATTGTAGTCCTACCCTTTAAGTGTAATGAGTGTAAAGTTTTCTTGGAAATTCAACCACATGAGATACCTGAGAAGTAATCCTTCAGAGAAACCATTTGGGATTTCATGAAATTGGAAAAGCTAGAGTCACACCAAAGAAATATGCAGGAGTAAAATCCTATGTATGAAAGGAATATTGGAAATTCTTCAGCCAGGTATTAAATCTCATTGAGCATGAAGTATTCATACATTAGTTAGTATCATAATGAACATGAGAATGCTTCCATCTGAAATAAAACCTCATGGAATATGAGAAAATTCAAACTAGAGAGAAACCATATGAGTGTCCTGAATGTAGTCTGCTCTTTACAGTCATTTTTTACTCTTTATTTTAAAAGTCATACAGGGGAACAAGCATAGAAATGTAATACATGTGGGAAAATTTTCAACCTGACAGAAAACCTCTTTATTCATCAGAAAATTCTTACTGAAGAGAAATCATATACATGCGGGAAAGCTTTAATTCAAATGTCAAATCTCAGATACGAGAGATTTCCTACTGCAAAAAAACCTATGCAAATATGGCATGTGAAAATCCTTTAGGTACAAATCATATCTCCCAGAACATGAAAAAGCACATAGTGGACAGAAACAAAATTAATGTAAAGAATGCAGAAAAGCCTACACCCAAAAGCAAAGGTTCATTAAACATCAGAGCATTCATTTCTGATAAAAACCCTATATGTGCAATGAATGTGGAAAAACATTCAACCAGAAGGAAAACCTCATTAACAATCTGAGAATATATACTGGAGAGAATACTTATGAATGTGATGGATGTGGAAAAGTTCTCATTCAGAAATCAAGCCTCATTACACACCAGAGAAGGCAAACTTTATAGAAAACCTATATATGTAAGCAACGTAGGAAAGCCTTCAGTAGCAAATCAAATCTCACTGACCATGAGAAAATTCATAGAGGAGGGAAACCCTAATCATGTAAGGAATGTGGATTAGCCTTCAGCCAGAGCTGTATCTCATTAAACATTACAACATTCATACTGGAGAGAAACCCTGTTAATGTAATGAATGTGAATCTCCAAAGAATCTCCACTTCCAGTCTGTGAAACTTGTTGCCAATCTTTTAAGGAAGCGGCTGTGACTGAGCAATTCAGAATGTCTTTCTCCTCTTGGAAAAGTTCACTTGCAGTTTGTTCAGAGATCTGCTCCTCCCACATCTTCTTCCACACCCATCTGTGTTCAATTTGTTACCACTCATTTATGCATCAGAACTAGAAATTTCTCTTAATTTATATAAAGAATGGGTTTCCACTTATTTCAAATTATCCTGGTTATTTTCACACGTTCTTCAAGCCATTACATTCTCGGTAAGCATTTAAAAAATTACCATTTTAAAAATAATGTTTCCCATTTTTGTAGCATTTTCTTATAAAGCACCCCAGCTATTGATTTTTATTTCAGTTTCTTCACCTGATTCTGATGTGGATTCAAGTTTAACAGCCACTGAACTACTGTGACCTGCTTTATACTTAACTCCAATTTTCCTTGTAATTTTAAATCAGAAATGATCCTTTCATAATTAGATGATATATTCCTAATCTCAAGTATATTAAGAAGTTAGAAATTTTATTTATATTCTTAACATGAAGTCCAATATTTTTTCTCACATGTGATAGGCTGTGGGATGGATGAAACTAGAGAATGCATGTATTTACAAACAGAAAATTGTACCCAAAGAATCTGCCAATGCAGGTAATTCTTAGGAAGTAGGAATGGGGGTTGTGGCTAGAGAATGAAGTTGGCTGTGTGCCATAACAGACATAAAATATTTTTATATTCTTTGCACGGATAATTTGGTTATAATTTAAATGAAATTATGAAAATAGTACACAATGAATTCATACAAAGTGTTTGATTTGAACATATTGATTTGTATCTGCAACATCACTGGGGTGGCACTTTTCCTCACCTTTGCAAATACTGTGTCCCATAAAGGA
>JAKSZT010054073.1:480122-561868 GCA_026826555.1 Tolypeutes matacus | reverse complement strand
AAAACAGGACATTCCTGGCTTGGGGGACCTGCAGTGAATACGTGTTACAATCCTGCTTCTTCAGTTGTTCAACCGCTTTTTCCCATCCAACTTCTCTGTTCTCTTCTGGTATTGAAGAGGTCTGTGTCATTTTCAATACTGTTAAAAACGTGTTGAAAATTTAATATTTAATTAGTCTAAGAAATATCTGGCATCAGCACCCTCTGAGGTTTTCTGCAAACATTAAACTATCTCACAACCTCACTTCTATTCTTCTCAGCCATATGTCCAAGGACTTTCTGGGATTCCCATACTATTTATTAGGGTCACTGGCCTAATGTTGCTCATTCTGGTGATGTTATTTGTGTAGCCAATGCTTTAAGGTGTATTTTGATATTTCTTTCCTGACACCAATATGGTTCATCTTGGATTGCTCTTTCTTTAGCTGCCCCAAGATTTGAGAAGGTGAATGTAGAACTGGAAACAATTCTGTGCCTGAGACTCAAAAGTGATACAGTAAGAACAGCCTCCTCAGAGGGCCAATGCTGGAGGCCAAGGAAAGGAGGGAAGGGCAAAAGGAGCAGGAGCAGGGAGTCTCCTCTCTGTGCCCTGACACCTCTGTTTTACCAGACCCCAAGTCCCATGCTTTTATCTGTCCCAGCCCACCTCCCAATGCCTGTCTGAGACAGGTACATCATAGCGGGGTATCTATGACTTTATAGAAGTCACCAAACAATGTAACTCCCCTGCCTGAATCCCTGTTTTGCAGGACTAGCTGGCCAAGAGCACTTCCCCCTCCATCTTACCAGTACTCAATCCTGCTTAGTCTGGAGACACCCCCAGTTTACAGGTGAATTCACTGGACAGCAGGGTAACACTGCCTTTTGGGAACAGGGTAGCTCTCCAAAACTGTGTCCCTAGCTGTTTGAGTTTGCCAAGTGCTGCCAATGCAAATTACCAGAAATAGGTTGGCCTTTATTGGAATTTATTAAGAGTTAAAGCTTACAGTTCTGAGGCTGTGAAAAATCCAAATCAAGGCATCATCAAAAATGGTGTCTTAACAAGGGTCAGCTGCTGCCAAACTCCTCCCAAAGTAAAAGATTCAACCTGCCAGCTGTCTCTGCCTTCCCCTTCAAACTCACTTTGTCCCTGAGCTCAGCAGTGGGCCATTAGACACAATTGTTCACACCACTCCCTTATCCTCTGGCCTGGATGTCTTCAGATTCAAGCTGCTCAATGACTGTAGCCTCTGGCCTCTCCCTCCACCTCTCAGGGTTTCTATGTATTCTCCACAGCTGTAAGATATCCTGGATACCTCTCCCCCAAGGCAGCAATCTTTCTCTGTGTGTTCCTTGTGTGTAGGACTTCCGCACAAGGATTGAGGTCCATCCTGGTGCCTGAAAACTATTCAGAGGCCCTTACCTAAACTAAAGCATTCCAACAAAAAGTGACCTAGTCGAAAGGACCCTTATCTGAATCTAACCAAAATGTCCTACATAGAAAAGGCTTACACACAGAGCAATGGGTTAGTAAGCACAAACTTTTCCTAGGCCAACACAAGACTCAAACGAGGGCATTAAATCAGGGCCCAGGGATCATGAAGGATCTCCTAGGTCTGGGAGAAATGGGAACTCATGAAGTAGTGGCTGTACTTTGGGTGTGGCCATCATTGAGCAAACTGGGGTGTTGACCACCGTTGCACTGTGAAGTGGAACACTTCATATAAACAACTCCTAGGAGAAAAATTTAATGAAACCTTTATTAACAGCTGGGGTGTGCTCTTTAGTAAGAGTCGCACCTAAAATCTGGAGGATGTAGCCTTTATAGACTTTGTTCCCCCGCATGCCAAATATTCCTGCTTGTGCCAAGAGACAGGATTCGTAGGTTTAAACATATACATTTATATATAAGTTTCTGAGCAAAGCAAGCAAGCAGAATTACAGAAGTGGATATTTGCGATTAGCATCTCAGCTGTGGGGGAAGTGATTGAACTTTTCCCAGCACGAGTGGCACCATTCCAACATTAGGGCCGCCATTCCCCTATTAGGCCCGGATGGGTGTCTGGGTTTTTAACAACCACACATATTTTATAAGCTTGGGGTTCCTGCTGGGGAGAATTGGTGTGGTCTTCTTTCCTTTTCATTCCCTGCTCCTAAAATTAGGAAATTAGGAAATTAGTCAAACCATTTCCTCTGCATCAGTAGCAAGAGGCATGTAGTGAGAGTGTAGCACCATTAATTTCACTGCCTGTATTCTTTTTTTTTTATTTTTATTTTTATTGTGGGTAAAAATCAAAATTCTCACAATACATACAAACATTTGCAAAATGATATATAAATATATATGCATATATGTGTATTTGCTTACAAAAATGTTTTATATATATATATATATATATACATATATTTTAAGAGGTGCTATTCTTTTTTGAATATAGGAAGTGAGATGGTTAATGAAAAGAGGGCCCACTAGAAATCCTTGCATAATGAGGACAAGTGGACCTGCAGCAGCGGTGATTAAGGTTGTTAGCTATGGAGACCACGAATACAGGCTTTTGTACCTGTTTGTACTTTTTGTTCTGAGTTCTTCTCATTCCTGTAGCCTATTTCTGACTAATGAGAGACTTTCCTTTATCGCTCCTGAGTGTTTAGCATAGAAACAGCAGGTTTCACCTATGGCTATACATAGTCCTCCCTCTTTTAAGAATAATAGATCTAACCCACGATTATTTTGCCAAACCATTTTGGCCAGAGAGGATAAGGAATTTTTGAGATGACTAATTGATTTTTCTAACTATTTTAGGTCTAAGTCAAATTGAGTGGATAAGTTGTTAAAATTTTCTTTACCAGTGATCATGGCTGCCATTCCCAAGGCTGCTAAACCCCCGATCCCTAGGCTGACCATAATGGGAATGAGAATAGGATCTCGTTTAAATTGACTCATAATTCTAAAATGCTCACAGCCACCTTCACCTGAATACCAGTATACCTGTGGGATGATATGCACCGGGATGCAAATGACTGGGTCTTTTTCAGTCTTAGATTTTGACAAGGTTTGGGGGGAGAGACAAGAGAAGATTCCTTGGGTATAGGTGAACCAGATGCCATTGGGGGCTTTCCAATAATAGATTTCATCAGTTTTGTCAGAGAAAACAACTGATGAACATTGGGTCCTAGGAAGGTTGCATTGATTTTGCTTGAGGAGGGGTTGAAACAGGTGCCATTACCTTGTAAGTCCCCCAGAGTTAGATTTGGCTTATGACCCCACTTATATAAACTTTGGCTCTCATTTACTGATAACTTTCGAACATACAGTGATGTGTTGGTGATCGTGCTTCCATCTGCTCCTATTCCAATGTAACAAGGGGGTGGGGTATTAGGCACAACCAGCAATCATTGGTGGCATTTGGCTGGCTCTCATTTAAGAAAGTGAAGGCAAGGTACAACATTGACAACAAGGGGGTTCTGGGGGGGGGTTGTTTCGGGGTCCTTAAGGGTCCTGGTTTTCTTTTGGGTGGAATTACCAGTTCTGGTTTAAGGACAATGTCCTAGTTGAGGCACACCAGATTGGGTGGAGAGGGTTTTAGAATACCCTGTTGGATGGTATACTCAGCTCAAGAGTCTTGACCAACTACATGTAATCTGAGGCCCCATGTTTTGCCTACTAACAGACATTATTGATACGGATGTGAATGGGGTTACTGGACCCTATGGTTGGGTTCTGGGACTGTGCTCCCCTGAAGAGGCTGATCGCAGTATCTCTGGAAGTCCATAAGGCTAAGGTTTCACAAGGCCATTGAGCGCAGTGGTACTGCCCTCAAGTATGGCATTCTGGGGTCCCATCTGCGGGGCAGGTATAGTGCTTGGCCTGGGTTAGTCCTCTTTCTAAATATTTGTCTCCACATCCATGACCTGCAGGAGGGCCATCAGGCTCTATGTCTAGGTTGTTCCAATTCTCCCCAAGGAGGGCACACAGTTCAAAAGAGAGGGTGGGATTTTCCCCAGTAGTTTGATTGACATTTAGAACCTTTCTGTCCCTTGTCCTTATAATACTCCAATTATAGGAGGTTAATCAAAAACTATTGATGCACACGCTAATGACGGACAGGGGCAGCAAACTCATTTGTCAGACTTTGCCATGTTCCTCCCTCTTCCCCACCCTTAGTCTTAACTCATTCAGTGAATCTTGATCTTTAAGGGGTCTTCTGTTCTGGTGATTTTTCACTTTTCTGCCTCTGAGTCCACAGTACCAGACCTGACAAATTTTAGCTGGAATGCATGTATGCAGTGTCTTTTCCCTGTGACTTTTACTGCCATGGGTGTTGTGAAGATCACCACATATGTGGAAGTGCACTGTGACTCGAATGTTCCAGCTTGAAGGTTCTGTACCCAGACTAGATTCCCAGTCTTTGTCTGAAATAAAGGAGGGTTAGTACATGGACGAAGGGGATGGGCTTCTTTGAGCGTTTGATTGCCAATTTTCCTAATCTTGTCCAGTTCTTTTAGGGAAGAGAAAAGATATTGGTTGTCATATTCAGATATTTTTTCCAACCCCAACTTGGGGAACTGGGGCAAGCGTCAGCCAGATAATATTTCATAAGGCATAATGCCCTGAACCTAGTGGGTACATCTGGCCTTAAGGAGGGCAAAAGGTAGGAGACTCACCCAGTTTTCACCAGACTCCATATCCAACTTTTTTAGGGTTTCCTTCAAGATGAAGTTCATCCTTTCAAACTGTCCTGAACATTGGGGCTGAAATGTACAGTGCAGTTTCCAATTTATACCCAGGGCTTTAGCCAATTTTTGAGTCACCCGTGCTATGAAGGCTGGACCGTTATCTGACCCTATTCTAAGAAGAAGCACAATTCTTGGAATAATTTCTGCTATCAGCTTCTTATCTACTACCATGGCTGTTTCATTTTTAGTCAGGTAGGATTCCACCCATCCCAAAAACGTATCTACCAGCACCAGGAGATACTTATACCCTTATTTTCCCAACTTTATTTCAGTAAAATCTATCTCCCAGTGCTCCCCTGGTCCAATCCCTTGCAGCCTAGTTCCCACTGGAGCTTGGGCACTTCCTCTTTGATTTACTCTGGCACAGACTTCACATCTTGATGTGATGCTTTTGCTGATTTTAGACAAACTTGGAAAATAAGTCTCTTTTTGTTAGTTCTATTAATTTAGTGCCACCCATATGCATGGTGTCATGCAGACTTTTGACTAATTGCCTTCCCACTGCTGCAGGTAGATATGCCCTGCCATCGGGCAGGACTAACACACCTTCTGGGGAAATTTTAGCTCCTATACCTCCTCCTGCTTGACTTCTTCTGTGTAGTAGCATAGTACCAGGAGTTCCTGGCTAGGAACTGTCGGGAGCATTTGGACAGGGGTGAGTGGTAAGAAGGCTACAGCTCACGTGGCTTTGTCTGCTAGTCAGTTGCCTTCAGGCTGCAGGTAGTTTTCCTTCTGGTGTCCCTTGCAGTGAACAATGGCTACTTGATCAGTGAACCAAATGGCTTCTAATAATGCCAGGAATTCATCACCATTTTTAATCTCTTCCCCCAGATGTTAGTAATCCTCACTCTGGTACAGTGCACTGTGTACATGGGCTGTATCAAAGGCATAGCGACTGTTCATGTAAATATTGACTTTGGCCTTTTGCTCATTTTAAAGCCTGAGTAAGGGCAATTAATTTGGCCCATTGGGCAGAGGTGCCATGGCTTAAAGATTGAGCCCAGATAGTTTAGAGTGTTTCCACTAGAGCTGCTCCCACATAACAGATTCCATCCTTAACAAAAGTGCTGTCATCTATGTAGAGATTATGGGAAGTCTCCTGCAAAGGCACATTGGTGAGGTCTGGGCATAGCCCCATCATGGTTTCCAGCAAGTGTAAGCATTTGTGGGCCACTGGGGGGTCACTAGAATCAGGGAGGAGGGTGGCCAGAATTGATGCCTCTGTTTTTGTGAATACCACACAGTGCAGATTCAACAATAACACTTGATATTATGTGATTTTGGCATTAGATATCTAGCAGTCTGGGGGACTGTAGAGGAGGGCTTCTAGCGAATGTGGGGCTGTTACCACCAGATTTTGGACAAAGGTTAACTTAGAGGCTTCCTTAACTAAAAGGGCAGTGGCCATGATGGCTCTTAGAGAGTTGGGCCATCTGGCAGCTACATAGTCCAGTTTTTGTGGGAGGTACACTGCTGGTCAGTGCCAAGGTCCAAAGGACTGTGTTAAGATTCATTTGCCAACCCCATGATTTTCATCAATGAATATATAAAAGGGTTTGGACAAGTCAGGTAACTAAATGGTGGGGGCACTCACCAGAGCTGTCTTCAGGCATGTAAAAGCTTCCTGCTGCTTGTTGGTCTACAACAAGTCACTTCCCTTGCCCACTGTGGTGGCATAAATGGGCTTAGCAATTTCTGCAAATCTGGAGATACACAGTCTGCTATATCCCACCATGCCAAGAAACTCAAGTATGTGTCATTTTGAGATTGGCTCAGGGACGCCCAATACAGCTTGTATTTTATCACGTGAAAGTCATCCCTCTGCTTTTTCTAAGATGAATCCAATATATGTTACAGTGTGGGAGCAGAGCTGAGACTTTTTTGGCAGATACACGATATCCCATTTCTGCTAAGGCTTTGAGTAAGCTGAGAGTTGTAACTTTCCAAGAGTCTGAGTCTGATGTGTCTAGAAGGAGGTCATCTACATACTGAAGTAGGGTACCACCAGGATCCTGCTCTGTGAAGGGATACAAATCTCACCCCAAAGTCTCTCCAAACAAGGTGAGATTGTTTTTGAATCCATGGGGAAGCCTGGCCCATGTCAGCTGCCCACATCCCCCAGGCCGAGGGTCTTCAAAGGCAAAAATAGGCTGGGTAACTGGTGCCACAGGTATAGAAAAGAATGCATATTTTAAATCCAGGACAGTGTAGGTAGTATGTTCCAGAGGGAGCTGGCTTAGAAGTGTGTATGGTTTAGGGATGGCAGGGTGTATTGTTTCAACCCTCTTATTTACTTCTCTAAGATCCTGTACCATCTGATATTCTGTGTTCCCTGGCTTTTACACAGGAAGTAAGGGGGTGTTCCACGGTCACTGGCAAGGAACAAGAATACCTGCATTGAGTAGATGGTTGATGTGTTTTTCTTTTCCAGTCCTGGCTTTGTGGCTGATTGCATACTGCCATACCTGGATTGGGAGAGATGTGCTGAGTACTTTCACCACCATGGGGACCTGATTCTGAGCCAGCCCTGGGCGTTTGTCTCAGCCCAGACTCCCAGAACAGTTTCTATTTGGGTAGGGTCAGTAGTGGGTTGGCCTCCCTCCAGATAAAATCTCTCTCCTCCAAAGTGTATAGGACTTGTATCTGTTGCTGGCAGTCATTCGAGGTGGGATTATGGGTGAAAAGGGTAATTTCTAGGAGAGAAATTGAGCCATGGGTTTTTTCTGAGAATGGAAGATTTTGATTTTTTTAGTTATACAGGTCTGTAGATGAAAAGGGGGCATATACCATGAACAGGAGGCCTTCATCACACAGGCCTGGACTGGCTTGGTGTGGGGGCAGCAAGGGGACTGAGTCAGGCAAGTTGCAGGGATCTGTAGAAGCCTGATACTGGGTGCCCCTCACATATGGGGGAACTGGTTAGAGAGGTATCAGTGGATGTGGGGAGTGGAGGATATTGGCTGTCTGTAGATGATTGGTTTAGATGGAGAGGAGGAGGAGTGGATGGGATGAGGCTACATGGAGGGGGATGAGAGGTAGATTGGGGGTTGGGTAGGTGAGGGGGTGGTTCATCAGGGGCATATTGCAGGACTGAAGGAATGGGGTTCTTAACAGGAGCTGTCAACGGAAGTTGGGGCTCTGGCTGGGCCAGGTACCTTTGTCCTGCAAGGCAAATTTTTAGTTTCTTAGGAGTGTCTGTAAGAAGATCTATCCACACATCAATGTAAGGAATCTGGTCCGGATGACCAGGTTTGCCATAGATGACCCTCTGGACATTGTAGGCTTTTGGGAGGTCTGTCATTCCTTCAGATGGCCAGCCCCCACCAAATGTGGGCCACTCCAATTTATAGAGGGTACATAGAGACCCCAGGTTGACCTTGGCTGCATATCCAGCCACTGCCTTCTTGAATTCCTGAAAATTCTTTAGAAAACAGGCAAGGGGTGTGGTAGGACAAGAGGAGGATTGACCCATAGTAACAATCAAAAGGAGCACAGAACAGAATGTGAGCAGAAACATTACAGACAAACAGATAGCTACACACACAGACACACAAACTTGAGCCTATTCTGAGGTCCTCTATGATGTCTAACCCAGTAGCCAGGCCATGGGAGTAGAGGCACATCTGGCAGCAAAACAGCCTCCCCTGGATCCAGACTTACCAAAACAGAACAGAACTGGTGGTTCCTTAGGTTGTATTCATAATCACCCATGTAGTTTCTGGCCAGACTGAGGACCTACCAGGGCTGAGGAACCTTCCTCAGAAACCTTCCCCCTGAAAGCCTCAGTGTTGCCGGCTCCAGTCTGTCTCGCTGGGGCCTCCAGAATGAAGTTGAACACTTCATATAAATAACAACTCCCAGGAGAAAAATTTAATGGAACGTTTTTAACGGCCATGGAGTGCTCTTTAGTAAGATTCGTGCCTAAAATCTGGAGGCTGCAGCCTTTATAGACTTTATTCCCACATTCACCAAACTTTCCCATGCATGAAAAGAGACAGGATTGATAGGTTTAAACATATATATTTCTATATAGGTTTCTGGAAGAGCAAGCAAGCAGAGTTACAGAAGCAGATATTTGCTGTTAGCATCTCAGCCGGGGACGGGGAAGTGATTGACCTTTTCCCAGGACGAGTGGCGTCATTCCCCCATTAGTCCCACCATTCCACCATTAGGCCTGGATGGGTGTCTGGGTTTTTAATGACCACACAAATTTTATAAGCTTAGGGTTCCTGCGGGGGAAATTTCAGGTGGTCTTGTTTCCTTTTCAACTGCTCCCAAGAATGGTCCAAAGAAGAACTCAATATACTGTGCTTTCTCCCCCAAATCTTAACTCCAAAATCATGTGTGTAACTCAGAGAGGTGTTCCATTATTTCCATCCCCAGAGCCAAAGGGCACAGATTTAGCCTGGGGGGTGGGGGGCAGGAAGCAGGCAGTAAAATTGAAAGCCCCTATTTTCTTCTCCAAAAAACTGTTTACATTTAGAAGAGAATGGAGAAATTCATCATTTAGGAAGCTCTGAAATGCAGTGGAGTCATAGAGGCCTGAGATTTAATTCATTTCAATCCTTCAGGGAGAATTGAAATAAATATTTTTACAGATGAGCAAAAATTAATAAAGGTTTTGGCAGCAACTCACACTAAAAGAAATGTAAAATAATATTCTTCAGGCAGAAAGAAAATAATCTCAGGAGGTTCAAGATTCAGGATTGACTGAAGAACAATATCTGTTAATTAAATTAATATATATGAATGACCATTGAATGGATAAAGTAATAATGATATCCATGTCCTAGGATATCAATAAAGTGTTCAAATGCACCATAAAATAATATATAGCATAAGACGTGGAAATGGATATGTAGCAGTTTGATATCATTATGAATTCCAAAAATAGATATTGGATTATACTTGTAAAGTGGTCTGTTAATCTTGGCATGATTAAGTTATTATAAGGGAGTTGACTGGGCCAGAGTCGGTAGTGCTTTGAGCCCCATCCCTTGGTGGTTGGGTTCTCAGACATATAAAGACAGGGCAAAGTACAGAGTTAGAGTAGTTTTTGAGGTTAGATTTCTGATGAACAAAAATGGAAGTCCCCTGGGTAAAGACACAAGCAATTCACCTGACTGTTCACAGCTGGCCTTGTGGAGAGAGGCAAAGCTTAGAGAGCACCAAAGTCTACAGCTGACCTTGTGGAGTAAACAGTGGAGATGAGCCCGTAGAGAAACTCAGTCGTGAGAATATGGGAACCAAAGAAGCCTGAACCCTGGCCAATATTGGCAGCTGTCTTGCTCCAAGGCAGAGTAACAGATTTTGGTGAAGGAAGAAATTTATGCTTTCTAGCCTGGTAACAGTAACCTTCTACCCCCAAAATATACCCTTTATAAAGACCAACAGATTTAATGTATTTTGCATTAGCACCCCTTTGGCTGAATAATACAGGATATAAAATGTTTAAAAATACATTTGGCAAATCAATAACAAATAATAAGTGCAGATTTGGTAAGGCAAGCAAAAGTGTTATATTTACCTCAGTAAACTTTAAAGAATATTAAATAATGCATCTCTTCAAAATCAATAGAAAAAAAAATGAGCAAAAATAGTCAGTCCAAGCAAAGTGTTCAGGGTTTCCTGGGTTGCCATTTTGGCCTTTGTTCTGGGGCCACCTTACTCGTGCATATTTGGAAGCTGCACCTTTCTTATCCTTCAAAAGAAGGAAGGAACCACAGTTGATTTATGGGGTGTTTTGTCTCCATCACAAATCAAGTGCTGTATCGCTGCCCCATTTCCAAGTTATGAAGTCACCAAACTGTATGTGATGATCGTTTGAGGCAAGAGGAGCCATGAATGATATAGTTTAAAAAAAAGGCGATATTGTTGCACTTCCAAAATTGGACGCTTAGATGATTGATATTGGATCATTCCTGTTTTCTAATGAATGCACTCAATGCTATAAATATCCCTGTAAGCACTGATTTTGCTGCACTTCACAAACTATGAAGAAGCATAGGACATTAGAGAAGCAGCAATAACCACATAACAAAAGGCTTATGAGTGAAGCTATATTCAGTTCCACAACAGTACAGTCTTAAGATGAAGGCAGAGAATGATAGAAAGTTGGGAAAATATTTTCTCTGACTGCAAGCATTATTTCCTCAAAATAAGATGTCTATGAATATAACTTCACTTTGAAGGAATTTGCATCATGCTTACCTAAGCATGAGGGAGTCTATGTAAGGAAAAAAGAATGAAGACAATGAATTTTGCCAGTTTGCCACACATGGTAGTCCTCCCCTTAAGTGTAATGAATGTGAAGTTTAATTGGAAACTCAATCCATGAGATACCTGAGAATTAATCTTTCAGAGAAAATAATTGGGATTTCATGAATTAGGGAAAGCTAGAGTTCCATCAAACAAACATGCAGTTTAAAACCCTGTGTATGTAAGGAATATTGGAAATTCTTCAGCCAGGCATTAAATCTCATTGAGCATGAAATAGTCATACATTTGTTGGTATTGTAATGAACATGGGAATGCATCCATCTGAAACAAAACCTCATAGAATATGAGAAAATTCAAAATAGAGAGAAACCATATGAGTTTCCTGAATGTAGTCTGCTCTTTACAGTTATTTTTTATTCCTCATTTCAAAAACCATAAAGGGGAATAATCATGGAAATGTCATACATGAGGGAAAGTTTACAACCTGACAGAAACCCTATTTATTGATCAGAAAATTCTTACTGAAGAGAAATCATATATATGTGGGAAAGCTTTAATTTAAATGTCAAATTTCATATACAAGAGATTTCCTACTGCAAAGAAACCCTATAATTTTAAGGCATGTGAAAAAGCCTTAAGGTACAAATCATATCTCACAGAACATGTAAAAACTCATAGTGGACAGAAACAAAATGAATGTAAAGAATGCAGGAAACCCTTCAGACAATAGAAATATTTCCTTAAACATCAGAGCATTAATTTTGGAAAAATCCCAATATATGCAATAAAAGCGGAAAAGCCTTCAACCAGGAGGAAAACCTCATTAACCATCTGAGAATACATACAGGAGAGAAAGCCTAGGAATGTGATGAACATGGGAAAGCTTTCATTCACAAATCACACCTCATTACACACCAGAGAAGACAAACTGGAGAGAATCCATGTATATGTAAGGAATGTAGGAAAGCCTTCATTAGCAAATCAAATCTCACTGACCATGAGAAAATTCATAGTGGAGGGAAATCCTATATATGTAAAGAATTTGGAATAGCCTTCAGCCAGAGGCAGTATCTCATTAAACATTACAACATTCATATTGGAGAGAAAACCTGTGAATGTAATGAATGTGAATCTCCAAAGAATCTCCACTTCCAGTCTGTGCAAATTGTTGACAATCTTTTAAGGAAGCAGCTGTGACTGTGCAATTCAGGGTGTCTTTCTCCTCTAGGAAATGTGCACTTGCAGTTTGTTCTGAGATCTGCTCATCCCACACCTTCTTCCACAATCATGTGTGTTCAAATTGTTACCACTGATTCATGCATCAGAACTCGAGATTTCTCTTATTTTAAGTAAAGATGGGCATTCCAATTATTTCAAATTATCCTGGTTGTTTTCACTGGATCTTCAATACATTACATTCTGGGTAAGCATTTTAAAAATTATCATTTAAAAAATAATGTTGCCATTATTGAAGCATTTTCTTTCTTTTTTTTTCCTTCTTTTTTTATTGTGGGTAATAATTAAAATTTTCACAATACATACTAATATTTATAAAATTATATATAAATATATATGCATATACGTGCATTAGCTTACATAAATGTTGTTTCATTACATATATATATATATTTTAAAATGTGCTTAAATTACCTAAATATTACACAGAAATTACAGGGATTCCCATGTTCCCCACCTCCCTTACATCCAACAAAATCCGACACAGACATCCTTCATCAGTGTAGCACATCAACCTCAATGGATATACACATCCTGGGGCCTTGCCACCAAGCATAGTCTACAGTTCACATCGTAGACCACACTCTCTACCACACAATTCTGCATAGTATATGCTGAAGTAAAGTGGCCTACTTCAGTTGCTGCAATGCCACTCAGGACAACCCCGAAGTTCCAAAAAACCCCCTGTATTTCAACTGCCCTTCACCTCCCTGCCCCAAATGTGTCCAGTGGCCACTGGTTACACCTCACTGTTGCAATTTCTTCCATTGCTTGAATAACAATATATCTACAACAGAATATCATTAAGTCCACTCTAGTCCATAACTCCTCCCCCAAACCTGAGGGGACTTGGATGGTGATGTCCACTCCACCTCCTAGTGAGAGAGGGCTTTTATCCCATGGATAAAGTGGATGGGATTATCCTGCCTGCAGCTGCAGGTGCTCTCAATTCCCTGGGATGGACATTGCCCATCATTGTCTACTCACCAAGTGACTTGGATGTATCCATTGAGCTGTAGAATAGGAGTTGCAGCTCCACTGAGATTCCACATAAACTGGGCACATGGGTAGGCCAGAGGCTCCAGGCTCTGGAAGTACACCTAAAAACTCCAGCATCACATAGAGGTTTGAATAGAAGTGACTGATGGACCATATGCCGGGAGGACTTATTGGACTCCAACTCCGTCACTCTCAGGAGCACATATTCCAAAGTAGAGCCCCCTAATAAGGCATCAATCTCTGTGGCTATCCCCACTTATGTAGGATCTGGGTGTCTTCAGAGTCCTCAGGAGCCCCTCAGTGTGGGGTGATATCCACTTTGGTGTTCTATGAGATCCTACTGAGGTTTCCATAAGCATTGCCTCTGAGATGACCTCCCTACTCTCTTTGAAGTCTCTTAACCACATGAATTCATTTCTCTTTACCTTTTCCCCCTTTATTCAAGGTCTTTTTCCGATCATGTTGTCAGTTCACACTTGGTATTAATCCCTCATTGCCAGGGAGGTCCAACCCTGGGAGACATGTCCCACATTGGGGGAAGGTAATGCATTCCTATCCAAACTTAGGCTTACAGAGGCCACATTTGAGCAACAAGGAGGCTCTCAGGTGGCCACCATTAGGTACCCCATAACAGTAGGCTAAGATTCAATTACAAGTGCAAAGTCTCATAAGGCTAGTCATCAATAACAAGAACGCATCAGTTGGCCGTCCTCTTTTGCCAGACATTGTTCCGGCACTTGAGGGACTGTTGCTGCCCACTTGGAGAATGTTGCAGATCTCTCCAAGCTGGGAATTCAGATTCCCTCAAATATTGAGTGATTGTCTACCCACCATGGCCCATTCCTTGATCATTTAACAATTTCATATATCTTTCATATATATTCAGATGAGCTTACTCACATGAATCCCCCATCCCAGGTATCTCCCACCAATGATCCTCTGCATCCCCCATTGTAACCCTTCTATGATCTAAACCTTCCTTGAACACGGATCCCATATAATAACCAAATACAATTAATAGGATAAACACATAATAATGATAAGCTTAAATGCAAGGGATAAATACAAGAAAATTCAGAGGAAAAAAATTAAACTAAAAATAAAATAAAATTACTGGATTGGGACATTCAAAAAAATGAAAAAAAATTCCTTTTAAAAAAATTATTCCTTTTTTTCCTTATCACTCTATTATCGGATGTCTAGTGTACCATGAGACCTTCCCCCTCTCATTTCCCAGTGCATTCCAAATTTTAATTTAATATTCAACGAAGTATTAGGTCACAGCAAAATCACACATGGAATACTAAAGATTCCCAAATACCTAAACTCCCTAACCCCTTCCCCACCAGATATTTAAACCTTTTTAAAAAATGGATGTTAGCATTGTTATAACTATTATATAGATAGTAAAATATACCAACTAAACATTGTCAATGGTTTACAATATAGTTTACATTTTAGACAGTACAGTTTTATAATTTTTACGATATTTACCATGTCTTGTGTCCATTACTATATAAGGTAATGAAAAACCTTTCCCATGACCACTAAATACCCCATTTGATCTTAATCATTCATTCTCCCCACCACCTGGGGCATATGACACTCCCCTGTCTTGACTCATGGAATGACAAGATTCATAGTTACATGCCCTGGGTATTCCCACAGGCCCTTCCTAATCTAATCACCTGCAACCCTGTGGCACCAAACCCAGTAATATCACTATCCATCTGTCCTATCCTTCAGTATGAAACTATACTCTATCCCTTTACCATTGATTATGTCCATATTGGTGATGGCTCTCAGCCTACTCTTATCTTTCTCTCCCTTGTTAACCTATCTTTCAGACACTGGTTCTCAGAGACTACTCACTTTCCTAAGTTCAAATCAGTGATTTCATATATTGTTCCTGCTTCAATGCCTGGCTTGCTTCATTCAACATAATGTCTTGAGGATTCATCCACGTTATTCCATGTGTTAGCACTTTATTCCTTCTTACAGCTGATAATATTCCATTGTATGTATGTACCAGGTTTTGCTTATCCATTCATCTGTTGATGGGCATCGGGGCTGATTCCAAGTTTTGACAATCGTGAACAATGCCACTGTGAACTTTGGTGTGCATATATCTGTTCGTGCCTTTGCTTTCAGTTCTTCTGGGTATTTACCCAGCAGTGGAATTGATGGATCATAAGGAAGAACTATTGTTAGATTTATGAGGAACCAATAAACTGTCCTCCACAGTTGCTGGATCATTCCACAATCCCATCAACAGTGGGTGAGGGTTCATATTCCTCCACATACAATCCAACATGTAGAGTCTGCTGTTTTTTATATCTGCCATTCTCATGGGTCTTAATGGTATCTCATTGCAGTTTTGATTTTCATTTCCCTGATAACGATTGATGTCGAGCATTTTTTCATGTGCATTTTAGCCCTTGGTATTTCTTCTTTGAGCAAGTGTCTTTTCAGGTCACTTGCCCATTTTTAAATGGGTTTTTTGTCTTTTTATTTTCAAGATGTAGGATTTCTTTATATATGCAGGATATTAGGTTCTTATCAGATATATGGTTGCCAAATATTTTCTCCCATTTGGAAGGCTGCATTTTTATTTTCTTAATCTCCTTTGATGTACAGAAGCTTTAATTTTGAGGAGATCTCATTTATCTATTTTTTCCTCTTGCTGCTCATGCTTTCGCTCTAAAGTTCATGAAACCATTTCCTATTACAAGGTCCTGTAGATGCTTTCCTATATTATCTTCCAAGGTCTTTATGGTTTTGCTCTTATATTTAGATCTTTGATCCATCTTGAGTTGATTTTTGTATAAGGTGTGAGATGGTATTCTTCTCTCATTCTTTTGGATATGGATATCCCGTTCTCCAAGCACCACTTGTTAAAGAGGCCATTCACTCCCAACTGAGTGGGCTTGGTAGCCTTGTCGAACATCAGATGACTGTATATGCAAGGATCTATATCAGAACCCTCAATTCGATTCCATTGGTCAGTAGGCATATCCTTGTGCCAATACCATGCACTTTTGATCACTGTAGTTTTGTAATATGTTTTAAAGTCAGGTAATGTGATACGTCCAACATCATTTTTCTTTTTCAATATGTCTTTGGCAATTCAGGGCCTCTTACCTATGCAAATATATTTTGTGGTAGTTTTTCCAGTTCCTTGAAAACTATATTGTTGATTTTTGGGGGGATTGCATTAAATGTGTAGAGTAGTTTGGGTAGGATTGACATCTTAATGATGTTTATTCTTCCTATTGATGAACAGGGAATATTTTTCCATTTATTTAACTCTTCTTTGATTTCCTTTAAGAGTGTTGTGTAGTTTTCTGTATATAAGTCCTTTACATCTTTATTTAAATTTGTTCCTAGTATTTGATATTTTTAGTTAGTATAATAAATGGCATTTTTTCCTTGATTTCCTCCTCCGATTCCGTGTTATTGTTGTACAGAAATGCTCCTGATTTGGGGGCATTGATCTTATTGCCTGCAACCTTACTGGACTCATTTATAAGTTCCAGAACCTTTGTTGTAGCTTTCTCTGGTCTTCCAATGTATAGGGTCAAGTTGTCTGCAAATAATGAAATTTTTACTTCTTTTCCAATCTGGATGCCTTTTTTATCCTTTTATTGACCCAGTGCTAGAGCAAGTACTTCTAAGACAATGTTAAATGAAAGTGGTGATAGTGGGCATCTTTGTCTTGTTCCCAATCTCAGAGGGAAGGCTTTAAGGATTTCACCATTGAATATGAGTTAGCTTTGGGTTTTTCATGTATAGACTTTATCATATTCAGAAAATTTCCATCTATTCTTATCTGTTGCAGTGCTTTTTCCAAGCATTTTTGTCGAATGCTTTTTCTGCATCTATAGAGGTGATCACATGGGGTATTTTTCACTTTGTTTGAGTGGTGTATTACATTGATTGATTTTCTTATATTGAGCCATCCTTGCATACCTGGGATGAAACCCACTTGGTCATGGTGTATAATCCTTTTCATATGTTATTGAATGCTATTAGCAAATATATTGTTGAGGATTTTAGCATCTAGGTTCATTAGAGAAATTGATCTGTAATTTTCCTTTTTAGTAGTATCATTGTTTTGTTTTAGTATTAGGGCAATGTTAGCATCATAGAATGAGTTAGGCAATGTTCCTTCTATTTCTATTCTTTGGAAGAGCTTAAGTAGAATTGCCATTAGCTCTTTCTGGAATGGTTGGTAGAATTCAGCTGTGAAGCACTCTGGCCCTGGGCTCTTCTTAGTTGGGAGGTTTTTGATGACTGAGTCTATTTCTTTAACATAGTTGGACAGTTGAGTTCATCATTTTCTTCTTTCATCAATGTAAGCTGTTTATGAGTTTCTAGAAACGTGTCCATTTCCTCTAAATTATGATTCTTGTTGGTATATAATTTTCAAAGTATCCTCTAATGATGCTCTTCATCTCTGGGGGTCAGTAGTGATATCCCCTTTCTCATTCCTTATTTTGTGTATTTGCATCTGTTCTCTCTTTTTCTTTTTTAGTCTAGCTAAAGGTTTGTCAATTTTATTGATATTCTTGAAGAAACCACTTTTGGTTTTCTTTTTTTTTCCCTAGTGCTTTCTTATTATCTATTTCATTTAGTTCTGTCTAATTTTTGTTATTTCCTTCTTTCTACTTCCTTTAGGTTTAGTTTGTTGTTGTTTTTCCAATTCCTTCAGGTATGCAGTTAGGTCTTCAATTTTAGCTCCTTCGTATTTTTATTATATTTATTTATGGCTATGAACTTCCATCTCAGAACAGCTTTGGCTGCATCCAGTAGGTTTTGATATGTTGTGTTGTAATTTTCATTAGTTTTTACGTAGTTACTGATTTCTTTTGATATTTCTGTCTTGACCCACTGCTTGTCTAAGAGTGTGATGTGTAACTTCAATATCCTTGTGCCTAACCTGTTTTTCTAGCGTTTAGTGATTTCCAATTTAATACCATTGTCATCAGAGAAATTACTTTATATAATCTCAATCTTCCTGAATTCATTGAGAGTTTTTCTGTGGCCTAGCATGTGGCCTATCTTGGAGTATGATCCGTGTGCACTTGAGAAGAATGTAAATCCTGATGTATTTGGGTATATTTTTCTGTATATGTCTATTAAGCCCATGTCCTCTAATGTATTGTTGACAATATTTGTTTCTTTGTTGATTCTCTGTCCAGATGTTCTGTCTAATGATGATAATGCTGTATTAAAGTCCCTTGCTATAATTCTAGAGGCATTTATTTCTCCACTTTAATTTTCCAGAGTTTGCCTCATGAATTTTGAGGCACCCCGATTAGGTGTGTAAATGTTTATGATTGCTCTCTCTTCTTGAGAGACTACACCATTTACTAATATACAGTGTCCACCTTTGTCTCTTATAATAGATTTGCATTTAAGTCTATTTTGTCTGATATTAGAATAGCTAATCTTGCACTTTTATGGCTATTGTTAGTTTGTATAATTGTTTTCCAGTAATTTACTTTCAGCCTCCTTGAATCCCTGGGTCGAAGGGGGCTTTCTTGTAGACAGCATATAGATGGATCATATTTCTTTATCCAATCTGCCAATCTATGTCTCTTGAGTGGTGAATTTAACCATTAATAATCAGTGTTATCACTCACAATGAATTTCTTACTTCACCCATATTTTCTTTGGATTAATGTATGTCCTATGTTGTTTTGTTTCTGTTTTTTTTTTTTTTTTTTTTTTTTTAACTCTCATAACTCTTGGTTTTTCCTTTTACCTTGGTAGAATTTCCTTTAGTATTTCTGGAAGTGCCAGTTTCGTATTGACATACTTTCTTAATTTCTGTTTATCTGTGAATATTTTGAACTCTCCCTCATTTTTGAAGGTCAGTTTTGCTGGATACAGAATTTGTGGCTGGAAGTTTTTTTCTTTTAGAACTTTGACTATGTCATACCACTGTCTTCTTTCCTCCATAGTTTCAGATGAGAAATCAGCACTTAATATTATTGTGCATCCCCTGTTTGTGATGGTTCTCTTTTCTCTTGCTTTCTTGAGTACTTTCTCTTTGTCTTGAGCACTGGACATTTTGAAAAGTATATTTCTTAGAGTTAGTCGGTTGGGATTTATACTTTTTGGGGTGCACTTTTCTTCCTGGATCTGCACATCCATCTCTCTCAATAGGGTTGGGAAGTTTTCAGCCATTATTTATTTCAACACTCCTTCTGTTCCCTTTCCCATCTCTTCTCCTTCTGGAAGGTCCATAATGCGAACGTTTATGTGTTTTGTGTTGTCAGTTAAATCCCTGAGTCCCTGCTGGATTTTTAATATTTTTTGTCTATCTGTTCTACTATCTGTTTGATTTCAGCTGTATTGTCTTCCAAATCACTCATTCTTTCTTCTCCCTGTTCAAATCTACTGTTATGTGAATCCGGCATCCTTTTGATTTCTTGGATTGCACCATTGATCACAATCATATGTGTTATCTTTTTGCATATGTTTACAATTTCTTTAGTATATTCTCCCAATGTCTTTTTATATCATTAATCTCTTATCTCACTTCATTAAGCTGGTTCATGATATTTGTTTGGGAATCTTTGATTCATTGTTTGATGTTCTGCATATATTACTGGTTTCTGGTTTGTTCATTGGAGTGGTCCATGTCTTCCTGTTTCCCAAGGTGGTTTGTAATTTTTCATTGCCCTCTAGTCATCATTTTATCTTGCTGTATTTATTAGTTGATTATCTTCCCTCACTCCTCTCATGTTTTGTTTAGTTGGTGGTTCTGTGTGTGTGTTCAGTTTTCTCTTTGACACTTTTTTTTCTTATTTTGTTTCCTTGCTTCTTTCTATGGAAAGCATAAAATTAGTGCCAGAGGGATGGACAGATGTGAGAAAGGAAGAAGGATAATAGTAATATTGATAAAAGTTAGAAGAGGGGCTAAATATGACTTAGTGAAATGAATATTTAACTTTTGTCGGTAGGGTACAGTAATAGGAAAAAAATTGGTGTACCTACAATGGACTAGGGAACCAAGTATATATATATAGAGAGGAATATATATATATTGATTTAGAAGCCTAGAATGATGAGGAGGGAGAGAAAGAGTTAAGAAAGGGCTAAAAGGAAAAAGCTAATACTAATTATATAAGAAAAAAAAAGAGATAGAATAGAAATTGGCACCCTTAAATTGAGGGCCAATCAAAAACTGTGGTGTCTAAGAACCACAACAGAAAACTAAAGGCAGAGAGATGAAGGAAGGATAAGAGATAGCTTGGGATACAATATCAGTATAGACAGAGAATGGTAAATCACTGAAGAAGGAGAACAGCAAATAAGAGGTAAGCTAGCAGCACATAATTTTTAAAAAATGAAGGAAAACAGAAACGGGGGTGGAAAGAGGAAAGAAAAGCGAGACAACAAATAAACAAAGAAAACCCAAACAGCCACACCAGCAAGGAGTCAAACAAAGCTAAGGAGGAAGTGTTCATTCTAGGGTCCTTGCGGATCCTCTCAGCCTGCTCGTGTTTATTAATTTATCTTCTAGGTTCTTTCTGCAGATTTGAGGCAGATTTTCAGTATTAAAGTAAATTAAGAACAGGAATTCATTTTTTAAGTGACTGTCTTCTTTTTTTTTCTTTTTTTTTTTTTGGTGATAGAAGAGACCCAAAGATGTCCTCTACTAGGTCACCCCCTTCACCGAGATGACCCAAAATAGGCTCATGGTAACTAATCAAGCCCTTCCCACTTCCTTGCCTCCCCAGGGGAGTGTAGATATGATGTTTGTCAGGGCAGAGTGATAAAATTGGTTGACTCCACCCCCTCTTGGGCCAGAACTCAGTGTCAGTGGGCTGCTGGGTAAATCAGGTTTCCTCAGCAGATTCACCACTCCTTTCAGCCTGGTGCTGTTTCAAGCCGGCTTATCTGATCCCCAAAGCTATGAGGTGGTCCAGGAAGCCAATCCAGAGAAGTTAAACCTTCAACACCTTCTGTCAGACCCCTCCCTCCCTCAGAGTATGCTGCCTCAAACTGGGAGGGTGAGTCATGGTTGCAGGTTTCCTGGTACAAAACAGCCATTGTCCCTTGGGTGGGGCTCAGCCACCTTTTTTAACAACTACACACAGGCTCAAAACTCAAGAATCTACACTGATCACTCCACGATGCCAATCAGCCCACGGCTAGGTGACCCATGCTTCATACTCTGTGTGCCCACATCCCAAACCCATGGGCAGGACCCCATCCACTATTGGCCATCCCCAGAGAGCTAGTCAGTAAGTATCCTCTTAAATCGATGCCATCTTGGCTCTCTCCTGTAGCATTTTGTTATAAGGCACACCAACCAATTATATTTTTTCCATTTCTTCACTTGATTCTTATGTGGATTCAAGTTTAATAGCCACTGAACTACAGTCACCTGCTTTCTACTTAACTCCAATTTTCTTTATTATTTTAAATCAGAAATTATTCTTTTATAATAAGATGATATACTTCTAATCTCAAGTATTTTAAGAAGTTAGAAAATTTATTTATATTTTTAAGTTGTGTTCCAATATTTTTCTCATACGTGATAGGGTGTGTAATGGATGAAACTAGAAAATGCATGTATTTACAAACAAAAATGTGTACCCAAAAGAATCTGCCAATGCAGATAATTCTGAGAAAGGAGGAATGGGGGTTGAGCCTAGAGAAGGAATTTTAGTGTTTGCCATAACAGACATAAATTATTTTTATACTCTTTGCATGGATAATTTGGTTATAATTTAAAAGAAATTATGAAAATTGTACACAATGATATCATACAAGGTGGTTGATTTGAGGATATTGATTTGTATCTGCAACATTACTGGGTGGGGCACTTCCCCTCACCATTTGCAAATACAGTCACCCATAAGGGAAATCTGCTCTCTCTTGGGCACCCACCCACACTGCCTGGATGGGTGGAGGCCACCCTCACCAAGAGTGAGCATGGAATATGAGGAGCATGGATGCAAAAGTGTGAAGGCCACACTGCTCTCTACGTGTCCCGTTAGAGGGCTGTTAGTGCCACAGGAGATGGATTTCCTGCTGCTTGCTCCCCAGTGAAGAATGGCTAGAGTGACTCACATCACAAAATGGGGCTGTGAGTGCTGAGCAGGGCTTTCTCCCTGTCTGCCTTGGTGGATCCAGAATTTATGATGATGGTTTTCATTGGGGTTCTGAGTGTTTGGTTCCAAAAAGGACATTCCTTCTCTGGATTGGGGGAATGGCAGTGAACATATGTTACATTCCAGCCTCTTTAGTTGTTCATCAGCTTCTTTCCATCCATCCCCTCCGTTCTCCTCTGGGATTGAAGAAGCCTGCATCATTTCAACACTGTTAAAAATATGTTGAAAATTTAATATTAAATTAGTCTTAGAAATAGCTGGCATTGGCACCCTCTGAGGTTTTCTGCAAACATTGCACTCTCTCATAACCTCACTTCTATTCTTGTCAGGACTAGGTCCCAGAACTTTCTAATGAATATACTATTCATTAGGGTCACTGTCCTAATGATGCTCATTCTGGTGATATTATTGCTTAGCCAATGCTGTAATGTGAATTTTAACATTTCCTTCCTGTCACCAACAGGTTTAATCTTGGCATTGCTCTTTCTTTAGCTGGCCCAAGATTGGAGAAGATGAATGTAGAACTGAAAGCAGGAGACAAGAGTAAGATCCTGAGAACCAGGAGGTGTACAGTAAAGGAAGCCTCCTCAGAGGGTCAGTGCTGGAGGCCAAGAGAAGGAGGAAAGGGCTAAAGGAGCAGGAGCAGGTATTCTCCTCTCTGTGCCCTGACTCCTCTGTGCACAAGACCCCAGGTCCTATGCTTTTATCTCACCCTGCACACCTGGCAAACACCAGTCTGAGGCAGGTACAACATTTTGGGGCATCTGTGACTTTATACTAGTCCCCAAATTTTGTGACAACCTGACCGACTCCCTGTCTTGCAGGCCTTGCTGACCAAGAGCACTTCCCCCTCCAACTTACTATTACTCATTCCTGCCTAGTACAGAGACACCCACAGTTTATACATGAATTCACTGGGCAGCAATATCACATTGCCAATTGGGAATAGGTCAGCTCTCCAAACCTGTGTGCCTAGCTGATTGAGTTTGCCAAGTGCTGTCAATGCAAAATACGAGAAATATGTTAGTTTTATTGAAATTTATTAGGGTTAAACTTACAGTTCTGAGGCTGTGAAAATGTCCAAACCAAGGCATCATCAAAAACCTGACTTCACAAAGGTGAGCTGTCCTGGACTCCTGCCAAGACAAAAGATTGGGCATGTCTGTCTCTATCTGCACTCTCCTCCAAACACACTTTCTCCCTGAGCTCAGCAGTGGGCCATCAAGCATAATTGCTCACACCTCCCCCTTCTTCTCTGGCCTGGATATCTTCAGGTTCATGCAGCTCCATGACTCCAGCTGCTGGCCTCTACCTCAGCCATGCAGGATTTCTGTGTCTCTCCACAGCTGTAGATGATTCTGGAGCCCTCACCCACATGGCAGGGTAAACATGGCAGCATTCTTTAATGGTGTGCCCCATGTATGTAGGCCATCAGCACAATGATTGTGGTCCATCCTGGTGACTGAAATCTAATCAGAGGACCATGAGTAAACTAGGGGAATCTAACAAAAAAATCTAATCGAATGGTCCCTTATTTGAATCTAACCAAAATGTCCTATATACAAAAGGCATACACACACAGTAATGGGTTAGTAAGAACACACTTCTCCGTGGTCCACACAAAACTTAAATGAAGACATTAACCCAAGGCACAGGAATCAGGAGGGGTTTCATAAATCTGGGAAAAATGGGAATTCATGAAGCAGTGGCTGTACATTGGGTGTGGCCATCATTGAGCAAACTTGGGTGGTGACCACCATTGCACTATTTCCTAGAATGGTCCCAAGAAGAACTCAATATACTGTGCTTTCTCCACCAAATCTTAGCTCCAAAAAAAACTGTGTAACTCAGAGACGTGTGCCAATATTCCCATTCCCAGAGCCAGAGCGCACAGATTTTACCTGTTCGGGGGGGGGGGCAGGAAGCAGGCTGTAAATCTGAAAGCCCCTAATTTCTTCTCCAAATAACTGATTGTTTTTACAACAGAATGGAGAATTTTGACACTAAGTATGCTCTGAAAATCAGTGGAGATCGTGGGGGCCTGATATTTAATTCATTTCATTCCTTCAGGAAGAAATGAAATAAATATTTTACAGATGACTAAAAACTAATACCGTTTGTTAGCAGCAACTTACTTTCAAAGAAATGTAAATGTTTGTATGTATTGTGAGAATTTTGATTTTTACCCATAATAATAATAAGAAAAGAATATTATTCAGGCAGAAAGAAAATTATCACAGAAGGTTCAAGAATCAGGATAGATGGAAGAATCTGTTATTATTCTGTTAATTAAATTCATATATATAAATGATTATTGATGGGATAAAGTAAAAATGATATCTGTGTCCTAAGACATCAATAAAGTGTTAAAATATACCATAAAATAATATATAGCATAAGATGGGTAAATGGATATGTAGCAGATTGATATCATTATGAATTCTAAAAATAGATATTGGATTATCCTTTTAAACTGGTCTGTTAATCTGAGCATGATTAAGTTATGATAAGGGAGTTGACTGGGCCAGAGTTGGTAGGGCTTTGATCCCCGTCCTTTGGTGGGTGGGTTCTCAGACATAAAAAGACATGGCAAAGAACAGCGTTGGAGCAGTTTTAATGTTGGAATTCTGAGGAGGAAGGGCAGAAGGCCCCAGGGAAAAGTGACAAGCCATACACCTGACAGTTCACAGCTGGTCTTGTGGAGAGGCAAAGCTTAGGGAGCCTAATAGTCTACAGCTGACTGTGTGGAGAAAACAGAGATGCTGACCCCAGAGATAAATGCAGCCCTTGGGAGAGAGGAACACAAGAAGCCTGAACACTGGCTAATGTTGGCAGCTGTCTTGCTCCAAGATGGGGTAACAGACTTTGGTGAAGGAAGAAACTAATGCTTTAAAGGCCTGGTAACTGTAAGCTTCTACCCCAAATAAATACCCTTTATAAAGTCCCAGACAGGCATCTAGGCAGCACAATCACACTTGTAAAATGGCAATATTATCATATTGAGCTTGGCGAGGAATTTCAGCCCATTGAACTGCTCCTAATATTTGTTCAGCAGTAATAGGCACTGGTGGATTTTGCTGTTGATTTCATCATGCTCCAATATTAGTTTCATCAACCCATCAAATTTTAAATTGTAAAAATTCTGCTGAATTCAGAAGAGCTTGAGCAAACAAATCCCAATCCCAGTGTATAAATCTGTTTGCTTGTGCCATTTATTGCATCAATTCTGAGTATAAGGAGAATCTACACCATATTGAGTGCATGCTTATTTAAATTTTTTGATAGTTTTAAGAGGAACTGGAGCATGCTCATATTGTACACCCCCTGGGGGATTGTTAGCATCTACCAGAATTGAGTTGCTCTTAATGGAAGAGTAAATAAAATTCCATAGCCTCTGAATTTCCTTCTCTACTTCCCTGTGCTGTACTTTTCATAATTGAAGAGGATGGTGCTGGCACAAAAACAGAAACTTTTGGAGGATCATCAAATATTGTAAAGAATGGATTAGTAGATACCTTGGGAGGCACAGACGCTGGTTTATAAAACAATAAATCATCTTTTGGAGTGGATGGCTTAACGAATGCTGGAAAATTTGCATAACTTCTGTTTGTCTTTTTTCTTTTCATTAGACATGAGTATATCTATTTTTGCCTGTTCATTAATTTTTTCAGATTATTTTCATTAAAATTATCATTAGCTTTTTCTGCTACAGTGTTAGCTATAGCAGTATCCATTTTAATATTTTCATTTTCATATGTCTGTAATGGTTCAAGAGCAACAGAAATAAGATTATACAAAGACCATATATAACAATGTTTCTGTGCAAAAGAAAAGATTTCTAGTACCTCTAGGGTCATCACAGATATCTCTGTATTCTTTAACAGCGTTTTCAAGACTTTGAAATATTCCTCTAACTGAGTCAACTGATTACCCATTATCCTGATGATCAATATTATTTGACTCACCCACAGAATTCAAGGACCATCTGACCCAGCAGTCCTTCATTCCACAGCACTTATACGGAGGAAAGTCTAGCCATGCCCCACATTGGGTGTTATCAGTTCTAATGCAATGTGGATGTAGATAGTGCTTGGAATGATCCAAAGAAAGATTTTGAACAAGGGACCTCACTCCATGTGGAATGCAGGCAAGTTTATTTAGGCTGAGGCTGATTTTTACACTGCAAAACTGATAACAAAAGTAGGGCAACATTCACTACTTTCTCAGCTTTGTACTTGAGAGCACTGCCTCTTTCTGTGTTCCCATACAATGTTTCTTGAGAATTCAGAAAATAAATTCTTAGTGGTGTGTTCATTCTGCTCTACATCCTCCCACTGATGTCTGCGATATGCAATGTCCTTGGAAACATTTACTAATGTTTCCCTCCTGGCAAGCATGCTTTTAAAATGCTTAACCCTTTATGCTCTGGCTCTCAGCATCTTTTCCAACAAAAGAATTTGCATCATGCTAAACTAAGCATGAGGGAATCTATGTAAGGTAAAATGGATGAGGACAATGAGTTTTGCCAGTTTGCCCTATATGGTAGTTCTCCCCTTTATGTGTAATGAGTGTGAAGTTTTCTTGGAAATTTAACCTAATGAGATACTTGAGATTTAATCTTTCAGAGAAACGATTTGGGATTTCATGAATTTGGGAAAGCTAGAGTCACATCAAAGAAACATTCAGGAGTAAATCCCTGTGTGTGTAAGGAATATTGGAAATCCTTCAGCCAGGCATTAAATCTCATTGGGCATGAAATATTCATACATTAATTAGTATTGTAATGAACATGGGAATCCTTCCATCTAGAACAAAACCTCATGGAATGTGAGAAAATTCAAACTAGAGAGAAATCATACAAGTGTCCTGAATGTAGTCTGCTCTTTATAGTCATTGTTTACTCCTAAATTTGAAAGCCATACAGGGTAACAAGAGTTAACCAAGGTCACTGAGAGCAGGAGGGGTCGTCTAAATCTGGGAGAAATGGGATCTCATGAAGCAGTGACTGTACTTGGGTGTGGTCATCATTGAGCAAAATGGGGTCTTGACCACCAATGCTCTGGTCCCTAGAATGGTCCCCCAAACGATCAATATACTGTGCATTCTCCACCAAAACTTAGTTCCAAAAGCATTTTGGAACTCAGATAGGTGTGCCAGTATTCCCATCCAACAAGCCATAGTGCACAGATTTTGCATCAGGGTTGTGGTGCAGGAGGCAGGCTGTAAAATTGAAAGCATCTAATTTCTTATCCAAAGATCTGATTACATTTACAACAGAATGGAGAATTTCACTCTTAAGGGTGCTCTCAAAAGCAGTGGAGATCATAGAGGTCCTGAGATTTAATTCATCTCAATCCTTCATGAAGAAATGAAATATAATTTTACAGATGAGTAAAAAGTAATAAAGTTTGTTAGCAGCAACTCATTTTAAGGAGATGTAAAAGAATATTCTCCACCTAGAAAGAAAATAATCTCAGATGGTTCAAGATTCAGGAAGGATAGAAGAACAATATCTGTTAATTAAATTCATATATGTAAATGACTATTGAAAGGATAAAGTAAGAATGATATCTGTGGCCTAGGTCATCAATAAATTGTTCAAATACACCACAAAATAATATACAGCATAATATGGGAAAATGGATATGTAGCAGTTGGATATCGTTATGAATTCCAAAATAGATATTGGATTATGCTTGTAAACTGTTCTGTTAATCTGGGCATGATTAAGGTAAGATAAGGGCATTGTCTGGTACAGTCAGTAGGGCATTGAGCCCTGCCCTTTGGTTAGTGTGGTCTCAAACATAAAAAGACATGGCAAAAGACAGAGCTGGAGTAGTTTTTGATGTTGGAGTTCTGATGAGTAAGGACAGAAGTCCCTTGAAAATAGATAAGCCATTCACCTGACAGTTCAAAGCTGACCTTGGGAAGAGAGGCAAAGTTTAGAGTGGCTCAAAGTCTACAGGTGGCCTTGTTGAGGAAACAGACGAGCACAGCCCAGAGAGGAACACAGCCCTGGGAAGAGAGGAACCCAGGAAAGCCTGAACCCTGGGAAATATCAGCAGCTCTCATGCTCCAAGACCAGTTGAGAGACTTTGGTGAATGAAGGAAGAAACTTATGCTTTTTGTCCTGGTAACTGTAAGGTTCTATCTGAAATAAATATAATTTATAAAGACCAACAGATTTCTGGTATTTTGCATCAGCACCCCTTTGGTTGACTAATACAGGATATAAAGTGTTTTAAAATATATTATTTAGCAAGTCAATAACAAATAATAAGTGCAGATTTGGAAAGGCAAGCTAAAGTGATATAATTTCCCTGGTAAACTTTTAAGGTATATAAAATACAGCATTTAATCCAAATAAATAGAAGAAAAAAAATTGAACAAAAATCGTCAGTCTCAAACAAATTATTCAGGATTTCCTTGGTTGCCATTTTGGCCTGTGTTCTGGGGCAACTTTTCTTGTGCCTTTTCAGAAGCTGAACTTTTCTTATCCTTCAGAAGGCTGAAGATTCCAAGGTTGATTTATGGGGTGTTGTTTTGTCCCCATCCTAAATCAAGTGCTTTATCACTTCCCCATTTCCTAGTTATGAAATCACCAAACTGGATATGATGTTCATTTGAAGCAAGAAGAGCCGTGAATGATAGAACAAATAAAAAGGAGAGATTGTTGCACTTCCCAAATTGCACACTTAGATGATTGATATTGGATCTTTCCTCTTTTCTAATGAATGCATTCAATGCTATAAAGTTCCCTCTAAGCACTGCTTCTGCTGCACCCCACATACTAGGAAGAAGCATAGGACATTAAGAAGCATAAAGAACCACATAACAAAAGGCTTGTGAGTGAAGCTATATCCACTTCGACATCAGTAGAGATTTATGATGAAGCCAGAGAATGTAAGAAAGTTGGGAAAGTAAGTTTTCTGACCACACCAGTGTTTCCTGAGAATAAAATTTCTATGAATGTAACTTCTTTAGAAAACAGGCAAGGGGTGTGGTAGGACAAGAGGAGGATTGATCCCATAGTAACAATCAAATGGAGCACAGAACAGAACGTGAGCAGAAACGTTACGGAGAGACAGCCAGCTACACACACAGACACACGAACCTTGAGCCTATTCTGAGGCCCCAGGTGACGTCACACCCAGTGGACATGCCATGGGAGTAGAGGTGCATCTGGCAGCACAACGGCCTCCCCAGTATCCAGACTTACAAAAACAGAACAGAATTGGTGGTTCCTTAGGTCGAATTAATAATCTCCTGTGCAGGTTCTGGCCAGACTGAGGGCCTACTGGGGCTGAAGAACGTTCCTCAGAGGCTTTACCCTAGAAGGCCTCAGTGTGGCCAGCTCTGGTATATCTCACTGAAGCCTCCAGAATGAAGTGAAACACTGCATATAAATAAAAACTCCCAGGAGAAATATTTAATGGAAACTTTATTAACAGCTGGAGTGTGCTGTTAACAAGAGTCACGCCAAAAATCTGGAGGCTGCAGCCTTTAAAGGCTTTCTTCCCATGGGCACCAAACTTTCCCGTGCATGCCAGGAGACAGGGTTGGTAGGTTTTAACATATACATTTCTATATAGGGTCCTGGGCAAAGCAAGCAAGCAAAGTTACAGAAGTGGATATTTGCCATTAGCATCTCAGGAGGGGGGTGATTGACCTTTTCTCAGCATGAGTGGTGCCATTCCCCCATTGGGCCCACCATTCCCCCATTAGGCCTGGATGGGTGTCCGGGTTTGTAACGACCACATATATTTTATAAGCTTGGGGTTCCTGCTGGAGAGAATGGGTGTGGTCTTGTTTCCTTTTCAACTGCTCCCCAGTAAGGTCCAAAGAAGAACTCAATATACTGTGCTTTCTCTCCCAAATCTTAACTCCAAAATCAGGTGTGTAACTCAGAGAGGTGTTCCATGATTCCCATCCCCAGAGCCAGAGCGCACAGATTTGGCCTGGAGCGTGGGGGGGCAGGAAGCAGGCTATAAACCTGAAAGTCCCTATTTTCTTCTCCAAGAACAGATTACATTTACAACAAATGGAGAAATTCAACCCTTGGGGAGTTTTCAAATGCAGTGGAATCATACAGGCCTGAGATTTAATTCATTTCAATCCTTCAGGAAGAATTAAAATAAATACTTTTACAGATGAGCAAATCTAATAAAGTTTGTAGGCAGCAACTCACTTTAAAAGAAATATAAAAGTATATTCTTCAGGCAGAAAGAAAATAATCTGAGAAGGTTCAAGATTCAGGATTAATTTAATTAACAATATCTGTTAATTAAATTGATATATATGAATTACCATTGAATGGATAAAGTAATAATGATATCCATGGCCTAGGACATCAATAAAGTGTTCAAATGCATCATAAAATAATATATAGATTTACAGAGAAGATGGCATTAGTGTATGAAGGCACACACTGCAAGCTCCCAGAGCAAGGCGGATTGTGGACAGGATCCTGCCCGGGGGTCTGTGCTGTGCACGCGTGGAGTGAGAAGCTTGGGACATCTATTTGCGCGGATCAGTGGCATGGACCGCACGGTGGAGATTCGTGAGTTTTGAGGCTGCCGGTGGAGGTTGGCACAGGCGGCTGAGCCCCGCGGTTAGGGAAAAAAAAATAAAACGGCCATTTGGAGCAGTGGGCGGGGCAAAAAATTTTTATTTTCTGGGGATCTGGCTGCCTGGTGCCCAATGGAACTTGTGTGAACAGAGCAAACGAGCTAATCAGCAACCAGTGAACCGGAGGGGGGATTTTGGTCGGGAAATGCAGCCGATTTCCATAGCCAACCAGGGATAAGACCCAGGCCGCTGCGGAGCCAGGAGGAAGGGACACTTCCCAAAAATGGGAGGGTTCAGTTGGAAGACAGGGAAGGGTATTTTATATTTTTAGATATTAAACTGGCTGCCTGCACCGCCCCATAGCTTTGGGGAGCAAATAAGCCGACCTGAAGCACCATTAGGCTGAGAGCAGACACGAATCTGCACTCAAACTGATTTACTGAGCAGCCCGGTGACGCTGGAGTATGGCGCCAGAAGGCGCGGAATCCGCTGACTTTAACACTCCTCACTGACTACCATCAGAGCTTCAGCTAACCTGGGGAGTCTGGAAAGTGGGACGTGCTTGATTAATTTCCACAGGCCCAGCTAGGGTCCCTTCCATAAGGGGTTGGTCTAGAGGAGGAATTATTTTGGGTCCTGCATTTGGCTAAAAAAAAAAAAAAAAAATGTGAGGTCACCTCAACAAATGAAAAATAAATTCTTTTTAATTTAGTTTAATAGCTAAAAGCTGCTTCAGGACCTGCATATAGAAACCTGTGGGGAAATTCATTGACAAACACAAGTAGGCAGGAAGGATCCACGTGGATCCTAGGGGAATCATTGACCCCCTTAGCTCTGTTTGACTGCTTGCCTGTGTGGATCTTTGGTTTCTCTCTGTTACTTTCTGGTCTATTGCTATTATTCCTGTTTTGCTCCCCTCTTCCTTTTTCCTTCTATTTTTTTTTTAAATACGTGCTGTCAGCTAGTTGCTTATTTGATAGGCTTCTTATTCAGTAATTTCCCACTCACTGTATACATTGATTCTGTAATACAAACTATCGGTTATCCTTCCTGAATCTTTCTGCCTTCTGTTTTCTGTTGTGGCTCTTAGAGACAACATTTTTTCATAGGCCCACAACTTAAGGGTGTCAATTTCTATCCCATCTATTTTGTTTTCTTCTTCTTTTTTCTTTTTTTTTATTAGTATTAAATTTTTCCTTTCAGACCTTTCTCTACTATTTCTCTCCCTCATAATTCTAGCCTTCTAAATCACTATATATATATATATATATATATATATTCCTCCATTTGTTTTCCCAGTCTATTGTAGGAACTCCATATTTTTCCTAGTACTCTACACTGCCTACACAAGTTAAATATTCATCCCATTAAGTCTCATTTTGCCCCTCTTCTAAATTTTATCAATATTTCTATTACCCTTCTGCCTTCCTTACATCTTTTGATTCGTCTGGCCCTAACCTTTTGCCTTCAAGGGAACACAGAAAGAAGCAAGGAAATAAAATAAGAAGAAAAACTGCCAAAGAGAAAACTTAACTCACAAGCAGAACCAACAGCTAAATAAAATTCTAAAGCATAGAGAAAAGCTAATCAACTGAACAAACCCATCAAGATAATATGATGACCAGAGGACAACAGAAAAATACAAATGACTCTGAGAAACTGAAAAACATGGACCAGTCCAGTGCACAAAATAAAAACCAGGAACCAATGCAGTACATCAAACAACTAATCAAAGCTATCCAAACAAATATCATGGACCAACTTAAAGAACTGAAGGAAGAGTTTAAGAATATAAAGAAGACACTGGGAGAACACACTGAAGAAATAGCTAACACACCTAAAAAGGTAATGGATATGATGGCGAACAAAGACACAAGTCAAGAAATGAAAAAGACGCTGGATTCACATGGCAGCAGAATTGAACAGGCAGAGGAAAGAATTAGTGATATGGAAGACAATACAGTTGAAATCAAAGAGATTGTAGAAAAGATAGACAAAAAGATAGAAAAAATCCAGTATGGTCTCAGGGAATTAACCGATAATGCAAGACGCACAAACATACGCATTATAGGCATCACAGTAGGAGAAGAGTAGGGAAAGGGAACAGAAGGAGTGTTGAAGGAAGTTATGGCTGAAAATTTCCCAACTCTATTGAGAGAGATGGATGTGCTGATCCAGGAAGCACAGCGCACCCCAAATAGCATAAATCACAACAGACCAACTCCAAGATATACTTGTCAAATTGTCCAATGCTCAAGACAAAGAGAAAATACTCAAGGCAGCAAGAGAAAAGAGAACCATCACATACAAGAGAAGCACAATAAGATTAAGTGCTGATTTCTCAGCTGAAACAATGGAGGCAAGAAGACAGTGGTATGACATAATCAAAACACTAAAAGAAAAAACTTCCAGCCACGAATTCTCTATCCAGTAAAATTGGCATTCAAAAATGATGGAGAGTTAAAAATATTCACAGATAAACAGCAATTAAGAGAGTATGTCAAGAAGAAACCAGCACTTCAAGAAATACTAAAGGAATCTCTACAATTTGAAAGGAAAAAACAAAGGAGAGAGAGTTGGAGGAGAGTTTAAAAACAACTGAAAACTCAAAAAAGAAACAAAACAACATATGACATACATTAACCGAAAGAAAAAATGACTGAAGTAAGAAATTCGTTACGAGTAATAACACTGAATGTTAATGGATTAAATTCACCAATCAAAAGACACAGACTGGCAGAATGGATAAGAAAATATGATCCATCTATATGCTGTCTACAAGAAACCCACCTTCAGCCCAGGGACTCAAGGAGGCAGAAAGTGAATGGCTGGAAAACCATTTTACAAGATAACAATATCCAAAAAAGAGCAAGAGAAGCTATTCTAATATCAGACAAAATATACTTTAAATGCAAAACTATTGTAAGAGACAAAGATGGACACTACATATTAGTAAAAGGAGTAATCTCTCAAGAAGAGAACAATCATCAACATTTACGCACCAAATCGAGGTGCCTCAAAATACGTGCAGCAAACTCTGGAAAAACTAAGAGGAGAAATAAATTCCTCTACAATTATAGCAGGGGACTTCAACACACCACTATCATCATTAGACAGAACATCTAGGCAGAGAATTAATAAAGAAACTAAGGCACTCAACAATATATTACAAGATTTGGACTTAATGGACATATAGAGAACACTACACCCAAATACAGCAGGATTTACCTTCTTGTCCAATGCAAATGGAACATACTCCAAAATAGACCACATGCTAGGCCACAAAACAACACTCAATGAATTCAGAAAGATTGAGATTATACAAAGTAATTTCTCTGACCACAATGGAATGAAGTTGGAAATCAATAAGGGCCAGAGAAACAGGTTAGGCACGAGGATATGGAAGTTAAACAACACACTCTTAGACAAACAGTGGGTCAAAGAGGAAATTTCAAAAGAAATCAGTAACTACCTTGAAACAAATGAAAACACACAAAATATCAAAACCTATAATGCAGCAAAAGCAGTCCTGAGAGGGAAGTTCATAGCCATAAATTCATATATTAAAAAAGAAGAAAGAACTAAAATTGGAGACCTAACTGCACACTTGGAGGAATTGGAAAAACAACAACAAACTAAACATAAAGGAAGTAGAAAACAGGAAATGACCAAGATTAGAGCAGAACTAAATGAAATAGAGAATAAGAAAGCACTGGAAACAATAAACAAAACCAAAAGCTGGTTCTTCGAGATTATCCACAAACTTGACAAACCCTTAACCAGATTAACAAAGAAAAAGAGAGAACTGATTCAAATACATAAAATAAGGAATGAGGAAGGTGATATCACTACTGACCCCACAGAAATAAAGAGTATCATAAGAGGATATTTTGAAAAATTATATTCCAAAAAGAATGACAATTTAGAGGAAATGGACAAGTTTCTAGAAACCCACAAACAGCTGACATTGATGAAAGAAGAAATAGATTAACTCAACAGCCCAATTACAAGAAAAGAGATAGACTCAGTCATTAAAAACCTCCAAATTAAGAAGAGTCCAGGACCAGATGGCTTCACAGCTGAATTCTATCAAACATTCCGAAAAGACCTAACACCAATTCTACTTAAGCTCTTCCAAAAAATAGAAGTAGAAGGAATATTACCTAACTCATTCTATGATGCCAACATTAACCTAATACCAAAACCAAATAAATATACCACAAGAAAGGAAAATTACAGACCAATTCCTCTTATGAACCTAAATGCTAAAATCCTTAACAAAATACTTGCTAATCGCATTCAACAACATATCAAAAGGATTATAAACCATGACCAATTGGGTTTCATCCCAGGTATGCAAGGATGGTTCGATATAAGAAAATCAATCAATGTAATACACCACATAAACAAACTGAAAGAAAAAAATCACATGATCTTCTCTATAGATGCAGAAAAAGCATTCGACAAAATACAGCACTCTTTCCTCATAAAAACACTACAAAAGATAGGAATACATGGAAACTTTCTGAAAATGATAAAGGGTATATATGAAAAACCCAAAGCTAACATCATTTTCAACGGTGAAATCCTAAAAGCCTTCCCTCTGAGATCGGGAACAAGACAAGGATGCCCACTATCACCACTCCTATTTAATATTGTCTTAGAAGTACTTGCATGAGCACTAAGAAAAGAAACGGACATAAAAGGCACCCAGATTGGAAAAGAAGAAGTAAAAATTTCATTATTTGCAGATGACATGATCCTATACATAGAAATCCCAGAGAAATCAACAACAAGGCTTCTAGAACTTATAAAGGAGTTCAGTAATGTTGCAGGCTATAAGATCAATGCTCAAAAATCAGTAGCATTTCTGTACACCAATAACAAGCAAACTGAGGAAGAAATCAGGAAAAAAATACCATTTACAATAGTAAACAAAAGAATCAAATACCTAGGAATAAATTTAACTAAAGATGTAAAGGACTTATATACAGAAAATTACACAACACTGTTAAAGGAAATCAAAGAAGACTGAAATAAATGGAAAAATATTCCCTGTTCATGGATGGGAAGACTAAATATCATCAAGATGTCTATCCTATCCAAATTAATCTACAGATTTAATGCAATCCCAATAAAAGTCAACACTATATATTTTTAAGGAACTGGAAAAACTAACCTCAAAATATATTTGGAGAGGCAAGAGGCCCCGAATTGCCAAAGATATATTGAAAAAGAAAAATGAAGTTGGAGGAATCACATTACCTGACTTTAAAACATACTACAAAGCTACAGTGATCAAAACTGCGTGGTATTGGCACAAGGATACACCTACTGACCAATGGAACCGGATTGAGAGTTCTGATATAGATCCTCACATATACAGTCATCTGATATTTGACAAGGCCACGAAACCCACTCAGTTGGGAGAGAGTGGCCTCTTTAACAAGTGGTGCTTGGAGAACTGGATATCCATATCCAAAAGAATGAAAGAAGAATACCATATCACACCTTATACAAATATCAACTCAAGATGGATCAAAGATCTAAATATAAGAGCCAAAACCATAAAAACCTTGGAAGATAATGTAGGGAAGCATCTACAGGACTTTGTAATAGGAAATGGTTTCATGAACTTCACAGCCAAAGCATGAGCAGCAAGAGAAAAAATTGATAAATGGGATCTCCTCAAAATTAAAAACTTCTGCACCTCTAAGGATGTTATTAAGAAAATAAAAAGGCAACCTACCCAATGGGAAATATATTCGGCAACCTTATATCTGATAGGAGCCTAATATCCTGCATATATAAAGAAATCCTTCACCTCGAAAATAAAGGACAAACAACCCATATAAAAAATGGGCAAGTGTCCTGAAAAGACACTTCTCCAAGGAAGAAATACAAATGGCTAAAAAGCACATGAAAAAATGCTCAACATCACTTGCTATCAGGGAAATGCAAATCAAAAATACAATGAGATACGATCTTACACCCATCAGAATGGCAGCTATAAAAAAAAACAGGAGACACTAAATGTTGGAGAGGATGTGGAGGAATAGGAACCCTCATCCACTGCTTGCGGGACTGCGGTATGGTCCAGCCACTGTGGAGGATAGTTTGGCGGTTCCTCAGAAAACTAGCAATAGATCTTCTGTATGATCCAGCAATTCCACTGCTGGGTATATACCCAGAAGAAATAAAAACAAAAATACCAATGTTGATAGCGACATTGTTCACCATCGCCAAAAGTTGGAATCAGCTCCGGTGCCCATCAACAGAAGAATGGATAAGCAAAATGTGGTACATACATACAATGGAATATTACTCAGCTGTAAGAAGCAACAATGTGCTAACACATGGAATAACGTGGATGAATCTTGAAGACCTTATGTTGAGTGAAGCAAGCCAGGCACTGAAGGATGAACAGTATATGACCTCACTGATTTGAACTGAGGAATGTGAGCAGTCTCTGAGAACCATTGTCTGAAAGATAGGTTAACAAAGGAGAGTAAGAGAAGAGCAGGCTTTGACCCATCACCCATATGGACATAATCTATGGTAAAGGGATAGAGTGCGTTTGCATGTTGGGGGATCGGGCAGATGAGTGGTGGTATTCCTGGGTTTGGTGGTGCAGCACTGGGGCGTGGGTGGATTAGGAAGGGTTGGTTCAAATCCCCAGGGCATGTAACTGTGAATCTTGACATTCCATGGGTTGGGAGAGGGGGGTATCATGGGCCCTGGGGGGCCGGGGAGAAGGGAACAGTCAAGATCTAATGGGTTGTTTGGTGGTCATGGGGAAGGTTTTTCATTATCTCACAGTAATGAACACAGGACATGGTAAATATCATCAAAATTATTAAACTGTATCATCTAAATTGTAAACTATACTGTAAATCACTGACAATGTTTAGTTGCTATATTTTGCTATCTGCATAACAGTTATAACAATGCTAACAACCAAAAAAAAAGGGGTGAGTTAATATGGGGTGGGGTAGGGGGGGTTGTTTGGTATCTGGGAGTCTCTGGCACTCCGTGTGTGACTTTGCTGTGACCTAAAACTTCTTTGAAAATTAAATGAAAAATTGGAAGGCAATGGGGATTGAGAGGAGGAAGGGGTCATGGCACACTAGACATCAGATAAAACAGTGAAAAAGGGAAGGGAAAAAGGGAAAAAAATAAAAGAGAAAGGAAAAAAATGAATATATATATATATATATTTTAAAGACATTTCCCTTGCTTTTTTGCCCATTTTTTGAATGTCCCAATCCACTAATTATATTTTATTTTGTTTTGTTCTTTGTTTGATTATTTGTTTTTTTCCTTCCCTCTCTTTTTTTTCCCCCTGAGTTTCCTTATGTTTGTCTCTTGCATGTAAGCTTATCACACTTGTTTCTTTTTCCTAGTAAGTGTATTTGCTTATTTTATGGAGTAAATGTTCATGGAGGATTTGGATCCCAGAAGGGTTATACAATGGGTACTGTGGGGGATTATTGGGGGGGTGTCTGGGGGGGTTTCGTGGTGATTGGTTCATCCGAATATACAGGAAAGATATACAAAATCATTCAAAGGATCGGGGGATGGGGCATGGTCACCATGGGTGAATAATCACACAATAAATGAGGGAATCTGAATTCCTAGCCTGGAGAGCTCTGCCACAGTTTTCAAGGGAGCAGCAATAGTCCTCTGAGTGTAGGGACAGTGCCTGTTAACATAGGATGACCCACTGATATTTTCTTTTTTTTTATTGATGACTACCCTTGTGAGTCTTTGCTCTTGTAAATGAGACTTAGCCTGCAGTTGTGGGGTGCCTAAGGGTTGCCACCTGAGAGCCTCCTTGTTGCTCAAATGTAACCTCTCTCTAAGCCAAACTCAGCATATGATTGCATTACCTTCCCCCCAACGTGGGACATGTCTCCCGGGGATGAGCCTCCCTGGCAACGAAGGATTAATACCAAGTGCCAACTGGCAGCTTTGCGCAGTGGCAGTATCGTAGCCAATGAGGTTTATCCGAGGCACGATTATTGCTAATTGAAAACTTTTCCCAAGTGCCAACTGGCAACACAAATGGAAAAAGACCTTGAATAAAAGGGGAAAGTTGTAAAGACAAATGAGTTCAAGTGGCTAACAGACTTCAAAGAGAGTCGGGAGGTCATCACAGAGGTAACTCTTACGCACAGCTCAGTAGGAGCTCATAGAACATCTAAGTGCCTATCACCCCACTCACTGGGGTTCCTGAGAGCTCCGGAGACACCATGGTCCTATATAATGGGGGATAGCCCTAGAGACTGATGCCATATCATTGGGTTCTATTTTGGAGTCTGTGCTCTTGAGAGTGACAGAATTAGACTCAAGTAAGTCTTCCCTGCACATGGTTCACCAGTCCCTTCTATTCAAACCGATATGTGATGCTGGAGTTTTTAGGTATACTTCCAGAGACTGGAGCCTCCCACCTACCTATGTGCCAGGTGTGCATGAAATCTAGGTGGAGCTGCAACTCCTACCCTACAGCTCAATGGACTCATCCAAGTCACCTTGTGAGGAGACAACGATGGGCAATAGCCATTCCGGGGAATGGAGAGGGCCTGCATCGGCAGGCAGGATCATCCCACCCACCATATCCATGGGATATAAGCCCTCTCTCACTTGGAGTTGGAGTGGACATCACCATCCCAGTCCCCTCAGGATTGGGGGAAGAACTATGGACTAGAGTGGACTTGATGGTATTCTCTTGTTCACATATGATGATTCTAGCAATGCAAGAAATTATAACAATGAGGTGGAGCCAGTGGCCACTTGACACTTTTGGGGTAGGGAGGGGATGAGCAGTTGAAATACAGGGGCTTCTTTGGGAGTTAGAGGTTGTCCTGAGTACTGTTGTGGCAATGGATTTAGGCCATCTTAAATAAGCACACACCACTCAGAATTGAGTAGGAGAGAGTGTGGTCTACGCTGTGAACTGTGGTCTATGATTGGTGGCAAGGCTCCAGGATGTGTAAGTTTATTGAGGGTGGTGGGCCACACTGTGGGAGATGTATGTGTGGGATGTGTTGGGAGGTGTGGGATGTGGGCAACATGGGAATCCCAGTGGGTTCCGTGTAATATTTTGGGTAATCTAAGCACCTCTTAAAATATATGTATATATATATATATATAAATAACATTTTTGTAAGCAAATACACATATATGCATATATATTTATATAACATTTTGCAAATGTTTTTATGTATTGTGAGAATTTTGATTTTTACCCATAATAAAAAAAAATAATAATATATAGCATAAGATGGGGAAATGGTTTTGTAGTAGTTTGATATCATTATGAATTCCAATAACAGATATTGAAATATTCTTGTAAACTGGTGTGTTAATCCGGGCATGATTAAGTTATGAAAAGGGAGTTCAATGAGCCAGAGTCAGTTGGGCTATGAGCCTTGTCTCTTGGTGGATGGTTTCTCAGACATAAAAAGACATGGCAAAGGACAGAGTTGGAGTAGTTTTTGAGGTTGGAATTCTTATGGGCAACGACAGAAGGCCCCAGGGTAAAGAGACAATTGATTCACCTGACAGTTCACAGCTGGCCTTGTGGAGAGAGTAAAAGCTTAGAAAGCCTCATAGTCTACAGCTGGCCTTGTGGAGGAACAGAGGAGATGAACCCATAGAGAAACTCAACCATGAGAAGAGGGGCACCTAAAAAGCCTGAACCCTGGCCAATATTGCCAGCTGTCTTGCTCCAAGTTGGAGTTACAGACTTTGGTGAAGGAAGAATCTTATGCTTTCTAGCCTGGTAACTGTAAGATTCTACCCCTAATAAATCCCCTTTATAAAGACCAACAGATTAATGATATTATGCATCAGCATCCCTTTGGCTGACTAATACAGGATATAAAATGTTTAAAAATATATTATTTGGCAAGCCAATAACAAATAATCAGTGCAGATTTGGCAATGGAAGCAAAAGTGTTACAATTTCCTCGGTAAATTATAAAGAATATTAAATACTGTATCTCATTCAAATAAATAGAAAAAAAATTGAGCAAAAATAGTCAGTTCAAACAAAGTCTTCAGGATTTCCTAGGTTGCCAAATTGGCCTTTGTTCTCCAGTGATTTTCCTCATGCATATTTTGAAGCTGCACCTTTCTTATCCTCCAGAAGAATTAAGGAACCATGGTTGATTTATGGGGTGTTGTTTTGTCCCCATCATAAATCAAGTGCTGTACAACGGCCCCATTTCCAAGTTATGAAGTCACCGAACTGGATTTGATGCTCATTTGAGGCAAGAAGAGCCATGAATGATAGAATTAAAAAACAGGAGATATTTTTGCACTTCCAAAATTGGACGCTTAGATGGTTGATATTGGATCTTTCCTGTTTTCGAATGAATGCATTCAATGATATAAATTTCCCTCTAAGTACTGCTTTTGCTGCACCCCAGAAAGTATGAAGAAGCATAGGATATTAGAGAAGCAGAAAGAACCACATAAAAAAGGCTTGTGAGTGAAGCTATATCCACTTCCACAACACTACAGTCTTAAGGTAAAGGCAGAGAATGTAAGAAAGTTGGGAAAATATGTTCTCTGATGGCAAGCATTGTTTCCTCAAAATAACACTTCTATGAATGTAACTTCCCTTTGAAGGAATTTGCCTCATGCTTACTGAAGCATGAGGGAATCTATGTAAGGAAAAATAGAATGAAGACAATGTTTTTGCCACTTTGCCCACATGGTAGTCCTCCCCTTTCAGAGTAATGAATGTGAAGTTTTCTTGAAAATTCATCTCATGAGATACCTGAGAATTAATCTTTCAGAGAAACATTTGAGATTTCATGAATTTGGGAAAGCTAGGATCCCCTCAAAGAAACATGCAAGAGTGAAACCCTATGTATGTAAGGAATATTGGAAATACTTCAGCCAGGCATTAAATCTCATTGAGCATGAAATATTCATACATTAGTTAGTATTGTAATGAACATGGGAATGCTTCCATCTGAAAGAAAACCTCATGGAATATGAGAAAATTCAAAGTAGAGAGAAACCATATGAGTTTCCTGAATGTAGTCTGATCTTTACAGTCATTTTTTACACCTCGTTTTAAAAGCCATACAGGGGAACAATCATAGAAGTGTAATACATGAGGGAATGTTTTCAACCTGAGAGAAATCCTCTTTATTGATCAGAAAATTCTTATTGAAGAGAACTCATATATATGTGGGAAAGCTTTAATTCAAATGTCATATTTCATATACAAGAGATTTCCTACTGCAAATAAACCCTATACAGGTAAGGCATGGGAAAACATTTAGGTACAAATCATATCTCACTGAACATGTAAAAACTCATAGGGGAGAGAAACAAAATGAATGTAGGAATGCAGAAAAGGCTTCAGGCAATAGAAATATTTCCTTAAACATCAGACTATTCATTTTGGAGAAAAAAACAATATATGCAATAAATATGGAAAAGCATTCAACCTGGAGGAAAACTTCATTAACCATCTGAGAATACATTCAGGAGAGAAAGCCAAGGAATGTGATGGATGTGGGAAAGCTTTCATTCAGAAATCAAGCCTCATTACAGCCCAGAGAAGACAAACTGGAGAAAAACCCTGTATATGTAAGGAATGTAGGAAAGCCTTCAGTAGCAAATCAAATCTCACTGACCATGAGAAAATTCATAGTGGAGGGAAAACATATTTATGTAAGGAATGGGAAATAGCCTTCAGCCAGATGCTGTATCTCAATAAACATTACAACATTCATACTGGAGAGAAACCCTGTGAATGTAATGAATGTGAATCTCCAATGAATCTCCACCTCCAGTCTGTACAACTTGTTGCCAATCTTTTAATGGAGCAGCTGTAACTGTGCAATTCAGGATGATTATCTCCTCTAGTAAAAGTGCACTTGCAGTTTGTTCTGAGATGTTTTTCTCCCACACTCATGTGTGTTCAATTTGTTACCACTGATTCATGCATCAGTACTTGAGATTTCTCTTTTTTTATGTAAAGATGGGCTTTACAATCATATCAAATTATGCTGGTTCTTTTCTCTCATTCGTCAATCCATTATATTCTCGGTGAGCTTTTTAAAAATTACCATTTTAAAATTAATGCTGCCCATTGCAACATTTTCTTTCTTTTTTTCTTTTTTTTTTATTGTGGGTAAAAATCAAAATTTTCACAATACATACTAATATTTATGAAATTATATATAAATATATATGCATATATGTGCATTAGCTTACATAAATATTATTTCTTTACATATATATACATATATTAAAAGGTGCATATTTTACCTAACTATTACACAGAAATTACAGGGATTCCCATGTTCCCCACCTCCCACACATCCAACAACATCCCACACAAACATCCTTCATCAGTTTGGCACACCCCCCCCAATGGATATACACATCCTGGCGCCTTGCCACCAAGCATAGACCACATTTCACATCATAGACCACAGTCTCTACCACACAGTTCTGCAGGTATATGCTGATGCAAAGTGGCCTACATCTCTCACAGCAATGCCACTCAGGACAATCCCCAAGTCCCAAAAAATCCCCTGAATTTCAACTGCCCTTCGGCTCCCTGGCCCAAAAGTATCCAGTGGCCACCAGCTCCATCTCACTCTTATAATTTCTTCCATTGCTTGAAACACAATATATCTACAACAGAATACCATTAAGTCCACTCTAGTCCACAGCTCTTCCCCCAATCCTGAGGGGACTGGGATGCTGAAGTCTACTCCACCTCCAAGTGAGAGAGGGCTTATATATCATTGATGCAGTGGATGGGATTATCTTGCCTGCAGCTGCAGGCCCTCTCCATTCCCTGGGATGGCAGATGCCCATCATTGTCTCCTCACCAGGTGACATGGATGAGTCAATTAAGCTGTAGGGTAGGAGTTGTAGCTCCACCGAGGTTCCATGTACACCTGGCACTTAGGTAGGTCAGAGGCTCCAGTCTCTGGAAGTACACCTAAGAACTCCAGGACACATATAGGTTTGAATAGAAGGGACTAATGGACTATGTGCAGGGAGGACTTATTTGAGTCCAACTCTGTCATTCTCAGGAGCAAATATTCCAAAGTAGAGTCCACTAATAAGGCATCAATCTCTGTGGCTATTCCCACTTATGTAGGACCTGGGCGTCTGCAGAGCCTTCGGGAAACCCTCTGTGTGGGGTGATATACATTTTGGTGTTCTATGAGATCCTACTGAGGCTTGCGTAAGCATTACCTCTAGGATGACCTCCCAACTCTCTTTGAAGTCTCTTAGACACATGAACTCATTTCTGTTTACATTTTCCCCTTTTATTCAAGGTCTTTTTCCAATCATGTTGTCAGTTCACACTTGGTATTAATCCCCCATTGACATAGAGTTTCATTCCTAGGAGTCATGTCCCATGTTGGGGGGGAAGGTAATGCATTCATATCCTAAGTTTGGTTTAGAGAGGCGAGATTAGAGCAACAAGGAGGCTCTCAGGTGGCAACCCATAGGCACCCCATAACATTAGGCTAAATTTCAATTACAAGAGCAAAGACTCATAAGGCAATTCATCAATAACAAGAACCCATTAGTGAGCCATCCTCTTTTGCCAGACACTGCTCATGCACTCAGGGGACTGATGCTGCCCCTTGGAGAATATGGCAGAGATTTCCAGGCTGGGAATTCAGATTCCCTCATTTATTGAGTGATTGTCTACCCACCATGACCATGCCCCATCCCTTGATCATTTGAACAATTTCATATATCTTTCATGTATATTCAGATGAACTTACTCCCATGAATCACCCATCCAAGACACCACCCACCAATGATCCTCTGCAGCCCCCGTTGTAACCCTTCTGTGTTATTAAACTTCTTTGATCTTGGAGCCAATATAATAACCAAATACAATAAATAGGATAAAGAAATAATAATAATAATGTGGGAGGTGGGCAACATGGGAATCCCAGTGGGTTCCGTATAATATTTTAGGTAATCTAAGCACCTCTTAAAATATATGTATATATATATATATATAACATTTTTGTAAGCAAATACACATATATGCATATATATTTATATATCATTTTGCAAATGTTTGTATGTATTGTGAGAATTTTGATTTTTGCCCATAATAAAAAATAAATAAAAAAAAATAATAATATGCTTAAATGCAAAGGATATAAACAAGGAAACTCAGAGGAAAAAATAAAAATAAAAATAAAATATAATTAGCGGATTGTGTCATTCAGAAATGGCAAAAAAATAAAAATTTTCTTTTTTAAAAAATATTCTTTTTTTTCTTTATCACTGTATTATCGGGTGTTTAGTGTACGATGACACCTTCCCCCTCTCATTCCCCAGTGTCTCCGAAATTTACATTTAATTTTCAAAGAATTTTTAGGTCACAACAAAGTCACACACGGAATACTAGAGACTCCCACATACCCAACCTCCAACCCTATCCTCACCCCATATTAAAAGCATTTTTAAATGGATATTAGCATTGTTATAACTTATACAGATAGTAAAACATAGCAACTAAACATTGTCAGTGGTTTACAATATAGTTTACATTTTAGACGGTACAGTTTAATAATTTTTGATGATATTTAACATGTCCTGTGTCCATTATGGTAAGGTAATGAAAAACCTTTCCCATGACGACTAAATACCCATTTTGATCTTAACTGTTCCTTCCTCCCCATCCCCCTGGGGCATAGGACATTACCCTCTCTTGATTCATGGAGTGACATGATTCATTGTTAAATGTGTTGGGTATTCCAACCTGCCCTTCCTAATCTAAACACCTCTCTACCCTGCATGACCAAACCCAATAATATCACGACCCATCTGTCCTATCCTTCAATATGCAACAATACTCTATCCCTTTTCCATAGATTTTGTCCATATGGGTGATGGTTCACAACCTACTCTTTTCTTTCTCTCCCTTGTTAACCTATCTTTCAGACAATGGTTCTCAGAGTCTGCTCACTTTCTTCAGTTCAAATCAGTGATGTCATATATTGTTCATCCTTCAATGCCTGGCTTGCTTCACTCAACATAAAGTCTTCAAGATTCATCCACGTTATTCCATGTGTTAACACTTTATTCCTTCTTACAGCTGAGTAATATTCCCTTGTATGTATGTACCACATTTTGCTTATCCATTCATCTGTTGATGGGCACCAAGGCTGATTCCAACTTTTGACAATGTTGAACAATGCCACTGTGAACATTGGTGTGCATATATCTGTTCGTGTCTTTGCTTTCAGTTCTTCTGGGTATTTACCCAGCAATTGAATTGCTGGATCATAGGGAAGATCTATTGTTAGTTTTCTGATGAACCACCAAACTGTCCTCCACAGTGGCTGCACCATTCTGCCATCCCGCTACCAGCAGCTGATGAGGACTCCTATTCCTCCATATCCTCTCCAACACTTAGAGTCTTCTGTTTTTTATAGCTGCTATTCTGAGAGGTGTAAATGTTATGTCATTGTAGTTTTGATTTGCATTTCCCTGATAACAAGCTATGTCAAGCATTTTTTCATGTGCTTATTATCCCTTGGTATTTCTTCTTTGGACAAGTGTCTTTACAGGTCACCTGCCCATTTTTTAAATTGTTTGTTTGTCTTTTTATTTCAAGGCATAGGATTTCTTTATATATCCAGGATATTAGGCTCTTATCAGATATATGGTTGCCAAATATTTTCTCCCATTGGTAGGCTGCCTCTTTATTTTCTTAATAACATCCTTTGATGTGCAGGAAATTTTTATTTTCAGGAAATCCCATTTATATATTTTTTCTTTTGCTGTTCGTGATTTGGCTGTGAAGTTCATGAAACCATTTCCTATTACAAGGTCCTGTAGATGCTTTCCTACATTATCTTGCAAGATCTTTATGGTTTTGGCTCTTATATTTACATCTTTGATCCACCTTGAGTTGATTTTTGTATAAGATGTGAGATGGTATTCTTCTCTCATTCTTTTGGATATGGATATCCAGTTCCCCAAGCACCACTTGTTAAAGAGGCCATTCACTCCCAACTGAATGGGCTAGTAGCCTTGTCAAATATCAGATGACTGTATATGTAAGGATCTATATCAGAACTCTCAATTCGATTCCATTGGTCAGTAGGTCTATCCTTGTCCCAATACCATGCATTTTTGATCACTGTAGCTTTGTAATCTGTTTTAAGAATACCTCCAAATTCATTTTTCTTTTTCAATATGTCTTTGGGAATTCGGGTTCTCCTACATATACAAATATATTTTGAGGTAGTTTTCCAGTTCCTTAAAACATATAGTGTTGATTTTTATTGGGATTGCATTAAATTTGTACAGTAGTTTGGGTAGGATAGACATCTTGATGAAGTTTAGTCTTCCTATCCATGATCAGGGAATATTTTTCCATTCATTAAAGTCTTCTTTGCTTTCCTTTAACAGTGTTCTGTAGTTTTCTGTATATAAGTCCTTTACATCTTTAGTTAAATTTATTCCTAGTTTTATGATTCTTTTACTTGCTATTGTAAATGGTATTTTTTTCTTGAGTTCCTCCTCCGATTGCTCATTATTGGTGTACAGAAATGCTACTGATTTTTGAGCATTGATCTTATAACCTGAAACATTACTGAACTCCTTATGAATTCCAGAAGCTTTGTTGTAGATTTGTCTGGGCTTTCTTTGTATAGGATCATGTCGTCTGCAAATAATGAAATTTTTATTTTTTCTTTTCCAATCTGGATGCCTTTTATACCCTTTACTTGACTCAGTGCTAGAGTAAGTACTTCTAAGACAACGTTAAATAAGAGTGGTGATAGTGGGCATCCTCGTCTTTTTCCCAATCTCAGAGGGAAGGCTTTTAGGATTTCACCATTGAAAATGAATTAGCTTTGGGTTATTCATATATACCCTTTATCATATTCAGAAAATTTTCTTCTATTCCTATCTTTTGCAGGGATTTTATAAAGAAAGGGTTCTCTATTTTATGGAATGGTTTTTTTTTTTGCATCTATAGAGATGATCATGCGTTTTTTTCTTACTGTTTGTTTATGTGGTGTATTACATTGATTGATTTTCTTATATTGAACCATCCTTGCAAACCTGGGATGAAACCCACTTGGTCATGGTGTATAATCCTTTTGATATATTGTTGAATGCTATTGTCATGTATTTTGTTGAGGAATTTAGCAAATAGGTTAATTAGAGAAATTGGTCTGTAATTTTCCTTTCTAGTGATATCTTTGTTTGGTTTTGGTATTAGGGTAATATTGTCATCTTAGAATGTGATAGGCAAGATTCCTTCTATTTCTATACTTTGGAAAAGCTTACGTAGTTTTGCCATTATATCTTCCTGGAATGTTTGGTAGAATTAAGCTTTGAAGCCATCTGGTCCTGGGCTCTTCTTAGTTGGGAGGGTTTTGATGACTGATTTTATCTCTTTACCATAGTTGGACTGTTCAGTTCATCAATTTCTTCTTTCATCAGTGTAGGCTGTTTGTGAAACTTGTCCATTTCCTCTAATTATCATTCTTGTTGGTATATAATTTTTCAAAGTATCCTCTTATGATGCTATTCATCTCTGTGGGGTCAGTAGTGATATCCCCTTCCTCGATCTCTATTTTGTATATTTGCATCTGTTCTCCTTTTTTCTTTGTTAGTCTGGCTAAGGGTTCATCAATTTTATTGATATTCTCTAATAACCAGCTTTTGGTTTGGTTTATTTTTTCTAGTGCTTTCTTATTCTCTATTTAATTTAGTTCTGCTCTAATCTTTTTTATTTCCTTCATTATACTTCCTTTAGGTTTAGTTTGTTCTTGCTTTTTCAATTCCTCCAAATGTGCAGTTAGGTCTTCAATTTTAGCTTTTTCTTTTTTAATATATGTATTTATGGCTATGAATTTCAGTCTCATGACAGATTTGGTTGCATCCAATTGGTTTTGATATGTTGTGTTGTCATTTTCTTTAGTTTCAAGGTAGTTACTGATATATTTTGAGATTTCCTCCTTGACCCACAGTTTGTCTAAGACTGTGTTTTTTAACTTCCATATCATTGTGCCTAACTTGTCTCTCTGGCCCTTAGTGATTCCCAATTTAATTCCATTGTGATCATTCTGAATTCATTGAGAGTTTTTCTTTGGCCAAGCATGTGGTCTATCTTGGATTGTGATCCATGTGCACTTGAGAAGAATGTAAATCCTGATGTATTTGGGTTTATTGTTCTGTATATGACTATTAAGTCCATGTCCTCTAATGTATTGTTGAGAGTCTTTGTTTTTTTTTTTGTTGATCCTCTGTCCTGATGTTCTGTCTAATGATGATAATGGTGTATTAAAGTCCACTACTATAATTGTAGAGGCACTTATTTCTCCACTTAGCTTTTCCAGAGTTTGCCTCATGAAATTTCTGGCACCCTGATTAGGTGTGTAAATGTTTCAGATTGTTCTCTCTTCTTGAGAGAGTACTCCATTTACTAATATATAGTGCCCATCTTTGTCCCTTAAAATAGTTTTGCATTTAAAGTCTACTTTGTCTGATATTAGAAAAGCTACTCCTGCACATTTATGGCTATTGTTAACTTGCATAATTATTTTTTTCCAGCCATTTACCTTCAGCCTCCTTGAATCCCTGGGCCGAACGTGGGTTTCTTGGAGACAGCATATAGGTGGATGATATTTCTTTATCCATTTGGCCAATCTGTGTCTCTTGAGTGGTGAATTTAATCCAGTAACATTCAGCATTATTACTCGCAATGAATTTTTTATTTCAGCTATATTTTCTTTGGATTAATGTATGTCATATGTTGTTTTCCTTCTCTTTTGGACTTTTTAGTTGTTTTTAAACTCTCCTAACTTGATTTTTCCTTTCAAATTGTAAACCTTCCTTTAGTATTTCTTGAAGTGCCAGTTTCTTATTGACATACTCTCTTAATTTCTGTTGAACTGTGAATATTTTGAACTCTCCATCATGTTTGAATGTCAGTTTTGCTGGATACAGAATTCGTAGCTGGAGGTTTTTTTCTTTTAGTACTTTGACTATGCCATACCATTGTCTTCTTTCCTCCATGGTTTCAGATTAGAAATCAGCAGTTAATCTTATTGTGCGTCCCCTGTATGTGATAGTTCTCTTTTCTCTTGCTTCCTTGAGTATTTTCTCTTTGACTTGGGCATTGGATATTTTGACGAGTATATGTCTTGGAGTTGGCCTGTTTGGATTTATACTGTTAGGAGTTCACTTTGTTTCCTGGATCTGCACATTCATCTCTCTCAATAGGGTTGAGAAGTTTTCAGCCATTATTTCCTTCAGCACTCCTTCTGTTCCCTTTCTTTTCTCTTCTCCTTCTGGGATGCCCATAATGTGAATGTTTGTGTGTTTTGTGTTGTCAGTTAAATCCCTGAGTCCCTGCTAGATTTTTTATATTTTTTGCCTCTCTGTTCTACTATCTCTTTGATTTCAGCTGTATTGTCTTCCACATCAATAAATCTTCTTCTCCCCTTTCAAATCTGATGTTATGTGAATCCAGCATCCTTTTGATTTCTTTGATTGCACCATTGATCACCATCATATCTGTTATCTTTTTGTGTATGTTTACAATTTCTTCAGTATGTCTTCTTTATATCCTTAATCTTTTCCTTCATTTCATTAAGTTGGTTCATGATATTTGTTTGGGAATCTTTGATTAGTTGTTTGATGTTCTGAATATATTCCTGGTTTTTAGTTTGTTCATTGGAGTGGTCCCTCTCTTCCTGTTTCTCAGTGTGGTTTGTAATTTTTTGTTGCCCTCTAGTCATCATTTTATCTTGCTGGATTTATTCAGTTCATTAGCTTCTCTCACTCCTCTCATGTTTTATTTAGTTGGTGTTTCTGTGTGTGTGTTAAGTTTTCTCTTTGACACTTTTTCTTCTTATTTTATATCCTTGCTTCTTTCTATGTTTCCTCAAAGGCAAAAAATTAGGGCCAGGGTATTGAAAGATGTGAGAAAGCAAGAAGGATTATAATAATATTAATAAATTTAGAAGATGGTCCAAATAGGACTTAGTGAAATGAATATTTAACTTGTGTATGCAGTATACAGTAATAGGAAAAAAGTGGAGTACCTACAATGCACTGGGAAACCAAATAGTGGAATATATATATAATGATTTAGAAGGCTAGAAGGATGAGAAGAGAGAGAAAGAGTAAAGAAGGGGCTAAAAGGAAAAAGCTAATATTAATAAAATAAAAAGAAAACAAATTAGATAGAATAGAAATTGGCACCTTTAAGTTGTGGGCTAATGAAAAAGCATGGTGTCTGAGAACCACAACAGAAAGCAGAAGGCAGAGAGATGAAGGAAGGATAAGAGATATCTTGGGGGATACAATATCAATATAGACAGAGAATGAGAAATCAGTGAAGAAGAAGAACAGCAAAGAAGAGTTAAGCTAGCAGCACCTAATTTTAAAAGAATTGAAGGAAAACAGAAAGGAGGGAGGAAAGAGGAAAGAAAAGCAAGAGACAACAAATAAACAAAGAAAAATCAAACAACCACACCAGCAAGCAGTCAAACAAAGCTAAGGAGGAAGTGTTCCTTCTAGGGTCCTTGCAGATCCTCTCAGCCTGCTTGGGTTTATTAATTTCCATTCTGGGTTCTCTCTGCAGGTTTTGAGGCAAATTTTCAGTACTAAACTGAATTAAGAAGAGGAATTCGTTTTTTAAAGTGACTGTCATCTTCTTCTTCTTCTTCTTCTTCTTTTTTTCTTTTTTTGGTGATATAAGGGGCCCAAATGATTTTTGCTGCTAGATCACCCCCTTCAAAAAAGGACCCAAAATGGGCTCGTGGAAACTAATCAAGCCCTTCCCACTTTCTTTCCTCCCCAGGGGATTGAAGTTATGATGTTTGTCAGGGCAGAGCAATACTATTGTTTGACTCCGACCCCTCTTGGGCCAGGCCTCAGTGTCAGTGGGCTGCTGGGTAAATCAGGTTTCCTCAGCAGTTTCCCCACTACTCTCATCCTTGTGCTGTTTCAAGCCAGCTTATCTGATCCCCAAAGCTATGAGGATCAAAGCTATGCCTGAGTCAGGTACATAATACTGGGGCATGTGTGTCTTTATATTAGTTCCCAAACCATGTGAGTCTCCTGACTGACTCCTTGTCTTGCTGGCATTGCTGCACAAGAGCATTTTCCCCTCCATCTTACCAGAATTCTTTCCTACCTTGTCTGCAGACAACCACAGTTTACAGGTGATTTCACTGGGCAGTAGCATCACAGTGCCATTTGGGAAGAGTACAGCTCTCCAAACCTGTGTCCCTCGCTGTTTGAGTTTACCAAGTGCTGCCAATGCAAAATACCAGAAATAGGTTGATGTTTATTCGAACTTATTAGGGTTAAACTTGCAGTTCTGAGGCTGAGAAAATGTCCAAATCAAGGCATCATCAAAAATGCTGTCTTAAGAAGGTCAGCTACTGCTGCACTCCTGTCAAGGCAAAATGTTGGGCCTGCCTATCTCTCTCTGCCTTCTCCTCCAAACCCACTTTCTCAAAGAGCTCAACAGTGGGTCATCAGACACAAATGCTCACACCTCTCCCTTCTCCTCTTGCCTGGATGTCTTCAGTTTCATGCTGCTCCATGACTCCAGCCTTGGCCTCCCCTCAGCCTTTCAGGTTTTCTGTGTCTCTCCACAGATGTAGGAGATCCTGGAGCCCTCTCCCATATTGCAGGGTAAACATAGCAGCACTTGATCTCTATGAGTTCCATGTATGTAGGATTTCAAAACAATAATTGGGCTCCATCCTGGTGCCTGAAATCTCATCAGAGGCCCTTAACTAAACTAAAGCAATCTAAAAAAAGTGACCTAATTGAAAGGACCCTTATCTGAATTTAACCAAAATGTACTACATAAAAAAGGCTTACACACACCACAATGGGTTAGTAGGAACATGCTTTTCTTGAGTTAACTCAAGCCTCAAACAAGGGCACCAACCCAGGGGAGTGTGTTAAGGAGAGGTTTCATAAGTCTGGGAGAAATGGGAACTCATGAAACAGTGGCTGTACTTTGGGTGTGGCCATCATTGAGCAAAATGGTGAGCTGACAACCATTGCACTGGTCCCTAGAATGCTCCCAAGAAGAACTCAATATACTGTGCTTTCTCCACCAAATCTTATCTCCAAATCACGTGTGTAACTCAGAGAGGTTTGCCATTATTCCCTTTCCCAGAGCCAGAGTGCACAGATTTTGCCTGGTGGATGGGGGGCAGGAAGCAGTGTGTACAAATGAAAGCCGCTAATTTTTTCTCCAAAGAACTGATTACACTTATGACAGATTGGAGAAATTCTACCCAAAATGTGATCTCAAAGGTAGTGGGTTTCTTAGAGGGCCTGATATTAAATTTTTCTCAATCCCTCAGGAAAAATTGAAATAAACACTTTTAAAGATGAGTAAAAACTCATAAAGTGTGCTAGCACCAACTCACTTAAAAGGAAATGTAAAAGAATATTCTTCAGGCAGAAAGAAAATAATCTCAGAAGTTTCAAGATTCAGAATGGATTGAAGAACAATATCTGTTAATTAAATTCATATATCTAAATGACTATTAAATGGATAAAGTAATAATGATATCCGTGGCTTAGGATATCAATAAAGTGTTAAAATACACTGTAAAATAATATATAGCGTAAGATGTATAAATGGATATGTAGCAGATGGTTATCGTTATGAATTCCAAAAACAGATATTGGATTATGCTTGTAAAGTGGTCTATTAATCTGGGCATGATTAAGTTATGATAAGGGTGTTGAAAGGGCCATAGTCAGTAGGGTGTTGAGCCCTGCAACTTGGTGTGTGGGATCTCAAACAAAAAAGACATGGCAAAGGACAGAGGTGTAGTTTCTGATGTTGGAGTTCTGATGAGCAAAGACAGGAGGCCACGGGGAAAAGATTGAAGCCATTCAGCTGACAGTTCACAGCTGGCGTTGTGGAGAGAAGCAAAGCTTAGAGAGCCTCATAGTCTACAGCTGATCTTGTGGAGGAAACAGACGGGCTGAGCCCAGAGAGAAATTCAGTCCTGGGAAGAGTGGAACCAAAGAAGCCTGAACCCAGGCTAATGTTGAAAGCTGTATTGCTCCAAGATGGGGTAACAGACTTTGGTGAAGGAAGAAACGTATGCTATATGGCCTGGTATGTGTAAGATTCTACCCCAAATAATTACCTTTTATGAAGACCAACAGATTTATGGTATTTTGCATCAGCTCCCCTTTTGCTGACTAATACAGGATATAAAATGTTTTAAATATTATTTGACAAGTCAATAAAAAATAATAAGTGCAAATTTTGATAGGTAAGCAAAAGTGTTATAATTTACCCAGTAAACTTTAAAGAATATTAAATAGTGCATCTCATCTAAATAAATAGAAGAGAAAAATATTGAACAAAAAAATCAGTCAAAAACGAAGTGTTCAGGATTTCATGGGTTGCAATTTTGGCCTTTGTTCTGGAGCCAACTCACTCATGCATCTTTGGAAGCTTTCCTATCTTTGCACCTTTCCTATCCTTCAGAAGCCTGAAGTTTCCAGGGTTGACTAATGGGATATTATCTTGTCCCCATGATAAATCAAGTGCTGTATCACTTTCCCATTTCCTAATTATGAAGTCGCCAAGCTGGATGTTATGCTCATTTGAAGCAAGAAGAGCCATGAATGATAGAAAAATAAAAAGTAGATATTGTTGCACTTCCCAAACTTGACGCTTAGATGATTGATATTGGATTGTCTTCTTTAATAATGAATGCATTCAATGCTATAAATTTCCTTCTAAGCACTGCTTTTACTGCACCCCACAATCTATGAAGAAGCATAGAACTTTATGAAGCAGGAAGAACCAAATAACAAAAGGCTTGTGAGTGAAGCTATATCCACTTCCACATCAGTACAGACTTAAGATGAAGGAAGAGAATGTAAGAAATTTGGAAAATTATGCTCCCTGACGGCACCATTGTTTCCTCAAAATAACACTACTATGAATGTAACTTCACTTTGAAGGAATTTGTTTCATGCTTATCTAAGCTTGAGGGAATCTATGTAAGGAAAAAGGGATGAAGAAAATGAGTTTTGCCAGGTTGCCCCACATCATAGACTACCCTTTTAAGTGTAAGGAGTAGGAATATTTCTTGAATTTCAAACTTATGTGATACATGAGAATTAATCCTTCAGAGAAACCATTTGGTTTTCATGAAATTGGGGAAGATGGAGTCACATGGAAGAAACATGCTGGAGTAAAACCCTGTGTATTTAAGGAATACTGGAAATCCTTCAGCCAGGCACTAAATCTCATTGAGCATGAAATATTCACACATTAGTTAGTATTGTAATGAACATGAAAATGCTTCCATATGAAACAAAACCTCATGGAATATGAGAAAATTCAAACCAGAGAGAAACCATATGAGTGTCTTGAATGTAGTCTGCTCTTTATTGCCATGTTTTACTCCTCTTTTTAAAAGCCATAGAGGGGAAAATGCTTAGAAATGTAATACATGTGGGAAAGTTTTCAACCTGATAGAAAACCTCTTTATTTATCAGAAAATTCTTACTTAAGAGAAATCATATATATGTGGGAAACCTTTAATTCAAATTTCAAATCATAGATACAAGAGATTTCCTACTGCAAAGAAACCCTATGCATGATAGGCATGTGAAAAAGCCTTTTGGTACAAATCATGTCTCACAGAACATTAAAAAAATTCATAGTGGTCAAAAACAAAATGAATGCAGAAAAGCTTTCACCCAAAAGAAATTGTTCCTTTAACATCAGAGTATTCATCCTGGAGAAAAACCCTATATTTACAGTGAATGTGGAAAAGCATTCAACCAGAAGGAAAACCTCGCTAACCATCTGAGAATACATATTGCAGAGAAACACTAAGAATGTGATGGACATGGGAAAGCTTTCATTGAGAAATCAAGCCTCATTACACACCAGAGAAGACAAACTGGAGAGAAACCCTATATATGTAAGGAATATAGGAAAGCCTTCATTAGGTAATCAAATCTCACTGACCATGAGAAAATTCATAGTGGAGGGAAGTGCTATATATGTAAGGAATGTGGAATAGCCTTCAGCCAGAGGCAGTATCTCCTTAAACATTACAACATTCATACTGGAGAGAAGGCCTGTGAATGTAATGAATGTGACTCCAAAGAATCTCCCGCTGCAGTCTGTGCAACTGGTTGCCAATCTTTTAAGGAAGCGACTGTGACTGTGCAATTCAGGATGTCTTTCTCCTCTTGAAAAATTGCATTTACAGTTTGTTCTGAGATCTGTTCCTCCCACAACTTCTTTCACACTCATCAGTGTTCAATTTTACCAATAATTTATGAATCAGAATTTGACATTTCTCTTAGTTTATGTAAAGATGGGCTGTTCATTTATTTCAGATTTTCTTGGTTGTTTTTATTGTTTCTTCAATCCATTAAATTCTGTGTAAGCATTTAAAAAATATCATTTTAAAATTAATTCTGCCCATTATTGCAGCATTTTCTTATAAGGAACCCAAAACATTGATATTTTTTCAGTTTCTTCACCTGAGTCTGACGATGATTCTGGTTTAACAGCCACTGAACTACAGTGTCCTGCTTTCTACAACATTCTAATTTTTGTTATAATTTTAAATCTGAAATGATCCTTTCATAATTAGATGATTACTTCTAATATCAATATTTTAATAAATTAGAAAATTTATTCATATTTTTAAGCTGTACTCTAATATTTTTCTCATATGTGACAGGATGTGGGATGAATGAAACTAGAGAATGCATGTATTTACAGACAGAAATATCTAACCCAAAAATCTACCAATGCATATAATTCTGAAGAGGGAGGAATGGGTGCTGAGGATAGAGAAGGAATTTGGCTGTTTGCCATAACAGACATAAATAATTTTTATACTCTTTGCACTGATAATTTCATTATAATTAAAAAGAATTTATGAAAATAGTACAAAATGAAATAATAGAGTTTGATTTGAAGATATTGATTTCTATCTGCAACATTACTTGTGGGAACTAACCCTCACACTTTGCAAATATATTCACCCACAAAGGAAAAGTGGTCACTCCCCTCGGCCCCCTTCTCAGCTGCCTGGACTGTGGTGACCTCCCACAGCAAGAGGGAGCACGGAGCACAAGGAACGTAGACACCAACATTTTAAGTCCACACTGCTCTCTCCACGTGTCCAGGTATAGGGCTGTTAGCACCACAGGAGAAGACTGACTTCCTGCTGCTTACTCCAAAATGAAGACCAGCTACAGTGACTCACATCCTCCTTTGTGGATCAAGAACCATGATGATGGTTTTCATTGGGGCTCTGAGAGTTTGGTTCCCAAACAGGACATTCCCCATCATTGCTTTTTCTTTAGCTGCCCCAAGATTGGAGAAGGTGAATGTAGAAATGGAAGCTGGAGAGCTGAATCTGTTCCTGAGATCCAGGAAGTCTACAGTAAGAGCAGCTTCCTCAGAGGGTCCAAGATGTGGGACAAGGGAATCAGGGAAGAGCAAAACAAGAAGGAGCAGGAAGTCTCCCCTCTGTGCCCTGGTGCATCCGCTGCACCAGACCCGTGGTCCCATGCTTTTATTTGCTCCTGCCCACCTGGCCATCCAATGCCAGAGGCAGGTACATCAAACTGGGGCATCTGTGACTTTATATTAGTCCCCAAACCATGTGACTCCCCTACCTGACACCCTGTCTTGCAGTAATTTCTGGCCAAGTGCCCTTCCCCCTCCATCTTACCAGTACTCATTCCCACCTAGGCTGGAGACACCCAGAGTTTGCAGGTGAATTCACTGGGCAGCATCACACATCGATTTGGGAACAGAACAATTCTCCAACCCTGTGTCCCTAGCTATTTGAGTTTTTTCAAACACTGCTAATGCAAAATACCAGAAATAGGTTGGTTGTTATTGGAATATATGAGGGTTAAAGCATACAGTTCTGAGGCTGTGAAAATATCCAAATCAAGGCATCATCAAAAATTAATAATGGTCAGCTGCTGCTGGAATCCTGCCAAGGCAAAATATTGGGCCTGCCTGTCTCTTTCTGCCTTCTCCTCTAAACTCACTTTCTCCCTGTGCTCAGCAGTGGGCCATCAGACATAATTGCTCACACCTAACCCTTCTCCTCTAGCCTTTATGTCTTTAGCTTCAGGCTGCTCAATGACTCCAAACCCTCGCCTCTCCCTTAGCCTTTCAGTGTTTCTGTGTCTCTCCACAGCTATAGGAGACCCTTGATCCCTCTCCCACATGTCAGGGTAAACATGGCAGAACTCTTTCTCTGTGTGTTTCATGTATGTAGGAATTCAGCACAATGATTGTGGTCCATCCTGGTGTCTGAAATCTAATCAGAGGCCCTTAACTAACTAAAGCAATTTAACAAAAGGTGACCTAATTGAAAGGTCCCTTACCTGAATCTAACCAGAATGTCCTGCATACAATCACTTACACACACAGCAATGGGTTAGTCAGATGATACTTTTCCAGGGCTTACACAAGACTCAAATGAGGGCATTAACCCAGGGATCAGGAGGGGTCTCCTAAGTCTGGGATAAATGGGAACTCATGAAGCAGTGTCTGTACTTTGGGTGTGGCCATCATTGAGCAAAATGAAGGGTTGACCACCATTGCACTGGTCCCTAGAATGGTCCCAAAATGAACTCAATATACTGCGCTTTCACCACAAAATCTTAGCTTCAAAATCAGGTGTTTAACTCAGAGAGGTGTGCCATTATTCCCATCCCCAGTACCAGAGTGCACAGATTTTGCCTGGAGGGTGGGATGGGTAGGGATCAGGCTGTAAAATTGAAAGCCCCTAATTTCTTCTCCATAGAACTGATAACATTTACAACAGAATAGAGAAATTCAAACCTAAGTGTGCTTTCAAAAACAGAGGAGACGGTAGAGTGCCTGAGATTTAATTCATCTCCTCCTTCAGGAAGAAATGAAATAAATACTTTTACTGATGAGTAAAAACAAAGTTTGCTAGCAGAAACTCACTTTAAAAGAAATGTGTGAGGTGAACGTGATAACCACTACACTACGGAAACCCCGCTGAACTGTGGTCTATGGTTGGTGGCAAAGCTCCAGGATGTGTAAGTTCATTGAAGTTGGTGGGCCACACTATGGGAGATGTTTGTGTTGGATGTGGTGGGAGGTGTGGGAGGTAGGCAACATGGGAATCCCAGTGGGTTCCATGTAATATTTTAGGTAATCTAAGCACCTCTTAAAATATATGTATATATATATATATATATATAAATAACATTTTTGTAAGCAAATACACATATATGCATATATATTTATATATCATTTTGCAAATGTTTGTATGTATTGTGAGAATTTTGATTTTTACCCATAATAAAAAAAATAAAAAAATAATAAAAAAAAAGAAATGTGAAAGAATATTCTTCAGGTAGAAAGAAAATAATCTCAGAAGATTCAAGATTCAGGATGGATTGAAGGACAATATCTGTTAATTTAATGCATATATCTAAATGACTATTGAATGGACAAATTAGTAAGGATATCCGTGTACAAGGACATCAATAAACTGTTAAAATATACTATAAAATAATATATAATATAAGATATGTAAATGGATATATAGGAGTTGGCTATCATTATGAATTCCAGAAAGAGATATTGGAATATGCTTGTTAACTGCTCTGTTAATCTGCACAAGATTAAATTATGGTAAGGTCGTTGACTGGTCCACAGTCAGTAGGGCATTGTGCCTTGCCCCTTGGTGGATGAGTTTCAAACAGTGTGAAAAATGTGTTGAAAATTTAATATTTAATTATTCTAAGAAATATCTGGCATCTGTACCCTCGGAGGTTTTCTGAAAACATTGCACTCTCTCACAACCTCACTTAAATTCTTGTAAGCCTAGGTCCCAGGACTTTCTGGGATTCCCATACTATTTATTAGGGTCACTTGCCTAATGGTTTTCATTCTGCTGGTGTTATTGCTGTAGCCAATGCTGTAATGTGAATTTCGACATTTCCTTCCTGACACCAACATGTTACATCTTGGCATTGCTATTTCTTTAGCTGCCCCATGATTGGAGAAAGTGAATGTAGGACTGGACCAGGAGATCTGAGTCTGAACCTGAGACCCAGGAGGGGCACAGTTTGAGCAGCCTCCTCAGAGGATCCAGGCTGGAGGCCAAGGGAAAGAGGGAAGGTCAAAATTAGCAGGAGCAGGGAGACTCCTCTCTGTGCCCTGATACCTCTGCTGCACCAGACCCATGATCCCATGCTTTCATCTGCCCCTGCCCCCCTAGCCAACCCCTTCCTGAGGCAGGTACACCATACTGGGGCATCTGTGACTTTATACTAGTCCCCAAACCCTGTGACAACACTGCCTGACTCCCTGTCTTGCACATCTTCCTGGTCAAGGGCACTACCCCTTCCGTCTAACCAGTTCTCCTTCGTGCTTAGTCTGGAGATACCCACAGTTTACAGGTGAAATTACTGGGCAGCAGCATCACACTTCTGTTTGGGAACAGGGCAGCCCTCCAACCCTGTGTCCTCATCTGTTTGAGTTTCCCCAGTGATGCCGATGCAAAATACAAGAAAATGGTTGGCTTTTATTGGGATTTATTAGGTTTAAACCTTACAGTTCTGAGGCTGTGAAAATGTCCAAATCAAGTCATCATCTAAAATACTTTCTTAGCAATGGTCAGCTGCTGGAGGAATCATGCCAAGGCAAAATGTTGGGCCTGCCTGTCTTTCTCTGCCTTCTCCTCCAAACTCACTTTCTCCCAGAGCTCATACGTGGGCCCTCATACACAATTGCTCTCACCTCTCACTTCTACTATGGCCTGGATGTCTTCAGCTTCAAGCTGCTCCATGAATCCAGCCTCTGGCCTCTCCCTCAGCCTCGCTAGTTTTCTGTCTTTCCACAGCTGTAGGAGTTCCTGGAGCCCTCTCCCACATTGCGGGGTAAACACGGCAGCACTCTTTCTCGGTTTGTTCCATGTATGTAGGACTTCAGCACAATGATTGGAGTGCATCCTGGTGCCTGAAAACTAATCAGAGGCCCTTAACTAAACTAAAGCATTCTAACAAAAAGTGCCATAATCGAAAGTTCCCTTATCTGAATCTAAGCAAAATGTCCTACCAAAAGAGGCTTACACACACAGCAATAGGTTGATAAGAACATACTGCTCTAGCATCCCCACAAGATGCAAATGACAGCATTAACCAGGGCACAGGGAGCAGGACGGGTCTCCAAAGTCTCGGAGAATTGGGAATACAAGAAGCAGTAGCTGTACTTTGGGTGTGGAAATCATTGAGCAAAATGGGGTGCTGACCACCATTGCACTGGTCTAAAAAAGGTCCCAAGAATAACTCAATATACTGTGTTTTCTCCACCAAATCTTAGCTCCAAAATCAGGTGTGTAACTCAGAGAGGTGTCCCATCATTCTTATCGCCAGAGCCAGAGACAAAAAATTTTTCTTTGGGGGGGGAGCAGGAAGCAGGTTGTAAAACTGAAAGCCCCTAATTTCTTCTCTAAATAACTGCTTACATTTACAACAGAATGGAGAAATTCAACCCTAAGGGTGCTCTCAATAGCAGTGGAGATTGTAGAGGGCCTGAGACTTAATTCATCTAATCCTTCAGGAAGAAGTGAAATAAATACTTTTAGAGATGAGTAAAAACTAATAAAGTTTGCTACAGCAACTCACTTTAAAAGAAATGTAAAAGAAAATTCTTCGGTCAGAAAAAAATATTCTCAGAAGGTTCAAGATTCAGGATGGATTGAAGAACAATATCTGTTAATTAAATACATATACCAAAATGACTATCGAATGGATAAAGTAATAATGATATCTGTGGCCAAGGACATCAATAAAGTGTCCAAATACACCATAAAATAATATATAACATGAGATGGATAACTGTATATGTAGCAGTTTGATATTGTTGAGTTCCAAAAATGTTTATGGGATGATGTCTGTTGATCTGGGCATGATAAAGTTCTTATTAGGACACTGACTGGGCCACAGTCGGTAGGGTGTTTGAGCCCCACCCATTGGTGGGCGGGGTCTCAAACATAAGAAGACATGGCCATGGGCAGAAGGAGTAGTTTTTGATGTTGGAGTTCTGATTAACAAAGACAGGAGACTCTGGGGAATAGAGACAAGCCATTCACGTGACAGTTCACAGCTGGCTTGGTGGTGACAGGCAAAGCTTCGAGACCCTCATAGTCTACAGCTGACCTTGAGGAGGAAACAGAGGAGCTGAGCTCAGGGAGAAAAGCAGCCCTGGGAAGAGAGGAATCCAATAACCCTGAACACTGGCAAATGTTGGCAGCTGTCTTGCTCCAAGACAGTGTAACAGATTTTGTTAAAGAAGACACTTATGCTTTATTGCCTGGTAACTGGAATCTTCTACCACAAATAAATACACTTTACAAAGTCCAAGAGATTTCAGGTCTTTTGCATAAGCACCCCTTTGTCTGAGTAATACAGGGTATAAAATATTTTAAAACACATTATTTGGTAAGTCAATAACAAATAATATGTTCAGATTTGGGAAGGCAAGCAAAAGTGTTTTAATTTCAAAGGTAAACTTTACAGAAAATTAAATAGTACATCTCATCTAAATAAATAGAAGTAAAAAAAAATGAATAAAAATAGTCAGTCCAAAACAAAGTGTTCATGATTTCCTGGGTTGCCATTTTGGTCTTTGTTCTGGGGCCACCTTACTCGTGCATCTTTGGAAGCTGTAGCTTTCTTATCTTTCAGAAGACTGAATGTTCCAGGGTTGATTTATGAGGTGTTGTTTTGTCCCCATCATTAATCAAGTATTGTATCACTTCCCCATTTCCTTGTTATAAAGTCACCAAACTGGATGTGATGCTCATTTGAAGGAAGAAGAGCCATGAATGATAAAACAAATAAAAATGAGATCTTGTTGCACTTCACAAATTGGACACTTAGATGATTGATATATGATATTTCCTCTTTTCTAATGAATGCATTCAATGCTATAAATTTCCCTCTATGCACTCTTTTTGGTGCACCCCACAAACTATGAAGAAATATAGGACTTTAAGAAGCAGAAAGTACCACATAACAAAAGGCTTGTGAGTGAAGCTATATCCACTTCCACAACAGTACAGACTTAAGATGAAGGAAGAGAATGTAAGAGAGTTGGGAAAATCTTATCTAAGACCACAAACATTGTTTTCTCAAAATAACACTTCTATGGATGTAACTTTACTTGGAAGGAATTTGCATCATGCTTACGTAAGCATGAGGGTATCTATGTAATGAAAAAGAATCAAGACAATAAGTTTTGCCAGTTTGCCCCACAAGGTAGCCCTCCCCTTTAAGTGTAATGAGTGTGAAGTTTTCTTGGAAATTCAACCTCAGGAGATACCTGAGATTTAAACCTTCAAAGAAACCATTTGGGATTTCATGAATTTGGGAAGGCTAGAGTCACATAAAATAAACATGCAAGAGTAAAACTCTGTACATGTTAAGGAATATTGGAAATCCTTCAGCCAGGCATTAAAGCTCTTTGAGCATGAAATATTCATACATTAGATAGTATTGAAATGAACATGGGAATGCTTCCATCTGAAACAAAACCTCCTGGAACATGAGAAAATTCAAACTAGAGAGAAACCATATGAGTTTCCTAATGTAGGTTGTTCTTTACAGTTATTTTTTACTCCTCATTTTAAAAGACATACAAGGGAACAAAGATAGAAATGTCATACATGTGGGAAAATTTTCAACCTGACAGAGAAGCTCGTTATTCATCAGAAAATTATTACTGAAGAAAAATCATATATATGTGGGAAAATTTTAATTCAGATGTCAAATCTCAGATACAAGAGATTTCCTACTGCAAAGAAACCCTATGTCCATTCTATTCAAACCTATATGCGGTGCTGGAGTTTTTAGGTATACTTCCAGAGACTGGAGCCTCCCGCCTACCCATGTGCCATGTGTGCACGAAATCTAGGTGGAGCTGCAACTCCTTCCCTACAGCTCAATGGACTCATCCAAGTCACTTGGTGAGGAGACAACGATGGGAAATGGCCATCCCAGGGAATGGAGAGGGCCTGCATCTGGAGGCAGGATCATCCCGCCCACCATATCCATGGGATATAAGCCCTCTCTTACTTGGAGTTGGAGTGGACATCACCATCCCAGTCCCCTCAGGATTGGGGGAAGAACTATGGACTAGAGTGGACTTGATGGTATTCTCTTGTTCACATATGGTGATTCTAGCAATGCAAGAAATTATAACAATGAGGTGGAGCCAGTGGCCACTTGACACTTTTGGGGTAGGGAGGGGACGAGCAGTTGAAATACAGTGGCTTCTTTGGGAGTTGGAGGTTGTCCTGAGTACTGTTGTGGCAAGGGATGTAGGCCATTTTAAATCAGCACACACCACTCAGAACTGAGTGGGAGAGAGTGTGGTCTACAGTGTGAACTGTGGTCTATGGTTGGTGGCAAGGCTCCAGGATGTGTAAGTTCATTAAGGTTGGTGGGCCACACTGTGGGAGATGTTTGTGTGGGATGTGATGGGAGGTGTGGGAGGTGGGCAACATGGGAATCCCAGTGGGTTCCGTGTAATATTTTGGGTAATCTAAGCACCTCTTAAAATATATGTATATATATATATATAAACATTTTTGTAAGCAAATACACATATATGCATATATATTTATATATCATTTTGCAAATGTTTGTATGTATTGTGAGAATTTTGATTTTTACCCATAATAAAAAAAAAAACAAAGAAAGAAACCCTATGCATGTTAGGCATGTCAAAAAGCCTTTAGGTTCAAATCCTACCTCACAGAACATGAAAAACCTCATATTGGAGAGAAACAAAATGTATATAAAAAATGCAGAAAAGTCTTCAGGCAAAACAATAGTTCTTTACAGATCAGGGCATTCATTCTGGAGAAAAACCCTATGTATGCAATGAATGTGGAAGACTTCAACCAGAAGGAAAACCTCATTCACCATCTGAGAATATATACTGAAGAGAACCCAATGAATGTGATGGATGTGGGAAAGTTTTCATTCAGAAATCAAGCCTCATTACACAAAAGACAAAACAAACTGGAGAGAAACCCTATATATGTAACGAATATAGGAACTCTTTCAGTAGAAAATCAAATCTAACTGACCCTGAGATAATTCATACTGGAAGGAAACCTTATATATGTAAGGAATTTGGAATAGCCTTCAGCCAGAGAAAGTATTTCATTAAACATTACAACTTTTATACTGGAGTGAATCCCTGTGACTGTAATGAATGTGAATCTCCAAAGAATATCCACCTCCAGTCTCTGAAACTTGTTGCCAATCCTTTAAGAAAGCGACTGTGACTGTGCAATTCATGATGTCTTTCTCCTCTTTGAAATGTGCATTTGTAGTTTTTTTCTTTGATCTGCTCCTCCCATATCTTCATCCACATTCCTCTGTGTTCAATTGGTTACCACTAATTTATGCATCAGAACTCGAGATTTCTCTTAATTTATGTAAAGATGGGCTTTCCACTTATTTCAAATTATCCTGGTTGTTTTCACTGGTTCTTCAATCCAGTATATTCTGGGTTAGCATTTAAAAAATTACCCCTTAACAAAGAATGCTGCCCATTATTGTAGCATTTTCTTTCTTTTTTTTAATTGTGGGTAAAAATCAAATTTTTCACAATACATACTAATATTTATAATGTGATATATAAATATATATGCAAATATGGGCATTTGCTTACATAAATGGTATTGATATATATTTTTTAAAGTTCCTTAGATTACCTAAATATTACACAGAAATTACAGGGATTCCCATGTTCCCCACCTTCATTATTTCCCACTTCATCCCACCCAAACATCCTTCATCAGTGTGGCACATCACCCGCAATGGATATACACATCCTGGGGCCTTGTCACCGAGCATAGATTACAGTTCACCTTGTAGTCCACACTCTCTCCCACACAGTTCTGCATGGTATATGCCAATGTAAAATGGTCTACATCAGTCACCACAACGCCACTCAGGACAACCCCCAAGTCCCAAAAAAGCCCTGTATTTCAAATTCCCTTTTCCTCACTGCCCCGAAAAGCATCCAGCAGCCACCCGTTCCTCCTCACTCTTACAATTTCTTCCATTATTGAATCACGATATGTCTACAACAGAATACCCTTAAGTCCATTCTAGTCCATTGCTCTTCCCCCAATCCTAAGGGGACTGGGATGGTTATTTCCACTCCAACTCCATGTGAGAGAGGGCTTATATCCCATGGATACAGTGGATGGGATTATCCTGCCTGCAGCTGCAGGCCCTCTTCATTCCCTGGGATGGCCGTTACCATCACCATCTCCTCGCCAGATGACTTGTATGTGTCCTTTGAGCTGTAGGGTAGGAGTTGCAGCTTCACAGAGATTCAAGGTGCAGCTGTCACATAGGTAGGTCAGAGGCTCCAGTCTCTGGAACTACACCTGTAAACTCCAGCATCTTATGTAGGATTGAATAGAAGGGATTGATGGACCATGTGCAGGGAGGACTTATTTGAGTCTATCTCTGTCACTCTCAGGAGCACAGATTCCAAAGTAGAGCCCACTAATAAGGCATCAATCTCTGGATCTATCCATACTTATATAGGATCTGGGTGTCTCCAGAGCCCTCAGGAGCCCCTCTGTGTGGGGTGATATTCACTTTGGTGTACTAGAGATCCTACTGATGTGTGCGTAAGCGTTACCTCTGGGATGACCTCCTGACTTTCTTTGAAATCACTTAGCCACATGAACCCATTTCTCTTTACCTTTCCCCCATTTATTCAAGGTAGTTTTCCAATCGTGTTGCGAGTTGGCACTTGGTATTTATCCCTCATTGCCAGTGAGGCTCATCCCCAGGGGTCATATCCCATGTTGGGGGAAGTTAATGCATTCCTATCTGAGTTTGGCTTAGAGAGAGACCACATTTGAGCAACAAAGAGCCTCTCAGGCTGCAACGCTTAGACACCCCATAACAGGCTATGTCTCAACTACAAGAGCAAAGACTCATAAGTCTATTCATCATTAAGACCCATCAGTGGGCCATCCTCTTTTGCCAGACACAGCTCCTGCACTCAGGGGACACTTGCTGCCCCCTTGAAGAATGTGGCAGGGCTCTCCAGGCTGGGAATTCAGATTCCCTCATTTACTGATAGTCTACCCACCGTGACCATGCCCCATCCCTTGATCATTTGAACAATTTCATATATCTTTCATGTATTTTCAGATGAACTTAGTCCCATGAAATCCCCATTCCCGACACCCCCCACAATGATCCTCTGCAGCCCCCATTGTAACCCTTCTGTGATCTAAACCTTCCTTGAACATGGAGCCCATAAATTAACCAAATACAATTAATAGGATAAAGAAATAATAATGATAAGCTTAAATGCAATGCATAAAAACAAGGAAAGTGAGAGGAAAAAAATGTAAACTAAAAATAAAATATAATTAGCAGATTGGGACATTCAAAAAATGCAAAAAACAAACAAAAATATTCCATTTTTTTAAAGTATTTTTTTTCCTTATCACTGTATTATCGGATGTCTAGTGAACCATGACACCTTTCCTCTTTCATTCCCCATTTTCTCCCAATTTTTCATTTAATTTTCAAAGACGTTCTAGGTCACAGCAAAGTCACACACGGAATACTAGAGACTCTCACATACCCAAACTCCCTCACCCTTCCCCACCCCATATTAAAACCTATTTTAAAAATGGATGTTAGCATTGTTATAACTGTTATACAGATAGTAAAATACAGCAACTAAACATTGTCAATGCTTTACAGCTTAGTTTACATTTTAGACAGTACAGTTTAATAATTTTTTATGATATTTACCGTGTCCTGTGTCCAATAATGTAAGGTAAAGAGAAACCTTTGCCAGGACCACTAAATACCCCATTCGATCTTAATTGTTCCTTCTTCCCCTTCCCCCTGGGGCATATGACACTCCCCTGTCTTGACTCATGGAATGACAAGATTCATAGTTATATGCCCTGAGTATTTCCACATGCCCTTCCTAATCTAATCACCTGTCAACCCTGTGCCACCAAACCCAGTAATATCACTACCCATCTGTACTATCCTTCAATATGCAACTATACACTATCCCTTTACCATAAATTATGTCCATAAGGGTGATGGCTCACAGCCTACTCTTCCCTTTCTCTCACCTGTTAACCTATCTTTCAGACAGTGGTTCTCAGAGACTGCCACTTTCCTCAGTTCAAATCACTGAGGTCATATACTGTTCCTCTTTCAAAGCCTGGCTTGCTTCACTCATCATAAGTTCTTCAAGATTCATCCACGTTATTCCGTGTGTTAGCACTTTATTCCTTCTTACAGCTGAGTAATATTCCATTGTATGTATGTACCACGTTTTGCTTATCCATTCAACTATTAATGGGCACCAGGGCTGATTCCAACTTTTGGCAATGGTGAACAATGTCACTGTGAACTGTGGTGTGCATATATCTCTTCGTGTCTTTTCTTTAAGTTCTTCTGGGTATTTACACAGCAGTGGAATTGCTGGATTATAGGGAAGATCTATTGTTAAATTTCTGGGGAAACACCAAACTGTCCTCCACAGTGGCTGGACCATCCCACCATCCCACAAGCAGTGGATGACAGTTCCTATTCCTCCACATCCTCTCTCACACTTAGAGTCTGCTGTTTTTTTAATAGCCGCAATTCTGATGGGTTTAAATGGTATCTCATTGTAGTTTTGATTTCCCTTTCCCTGATAACAAGCGAAGTCGAGTATTCTTTCATGTGTTTTTTAGCCCTTGGTATTTCTTCCTTGGAGAAGTGTCTTTTCATGTCACTTGCCAATTTTTTTAATGGGTTGTTTGTCTTTTTATTTTCAAGTTGTAGGATTTCTTTATATATGCAGGATCTTAGGCTCATCAGATATATGGTTGCCAAATATTTTCTCCCATTGGGTAGGCTGTCTTTTTCTTTACTTAATAATGTCCTTTGATGTGCAGAAGTTTTTCATTTTGAGGAAATCCCATTTATCTATTTTTTCTCTTGTTGCTCACGCTGTGGCTATGAATTTCATGAAACCATTTCTTATTACAAGGTCCTGTAGATGCCTTCCTACATTATCTTGCAAGGTCTTTATAGTTTTGGTTCTTATATTTAGATGTTTGATCCATCTTGATTTGATTTTTGTATAAGGTGTGAGATGGTATTCTTCACTCATTCTTTTGGATATGGATATCCAGTTCTCCAAGATCCACATGTTAAAGAAGCCATTCTCTTCCAACTGAGCGGGCTTGGAAGCCTTGTTGAATTTCAAATGACTGAATATGCGAGGATCTATATCAGAAATCTCAATTCAATTCCATTGGTCAGTAGGTCTATCCTTGTGCCAATACCAAGAAGTTTTGTTCACTGTAGCTTTGTAATATGTTTTAAAGTCTGGTAATGTGACAACTCCAACTTCATTTTTCTTTTTCAATATGTTTTTGGCAATTTGGGACCTCCTTCCTTTCCAAATATATTTTGTGGTAAATTTTCCAGTCCTTCAATAATATAGTGTTGATTTTTTTGGGATTGCATTAAATCTGTAGAGTAGTTTGTGTAGGATAGACATCTTGATGATGTTTAGTCTTCCAATCCATGAACAGGGAATATTTTTCCATTTATTTAAATCTTCTTTGATTTCCTTTAACAGTGTTTTGTAGTTTTCTGTATATAAGTGCTTTACATCTTTAGTTAAATTTATTCCTAAGTATTTGATTATTTTAGTTACTATTGTAAATGGCATTTATATCTTGATTTCCTCCTCTGATTGCTCATTTGGTGTACAGAAATGCTACTGATTTTGGAGCATTGATCTTATAGCTGGCAACATTACTGAACTCTTTTATAAGTTCCAGAAGCTTTGTTGTAGCTTTCTCTGAGCTTTCTATGTATAGGATCATTTCATCTGCAAATAATGAAATTTTTTTTTTTTTTTTATTATTATGGGTAAAAATCAAAATTCTCACAATACATACAAACATTTGTAAAATGATATATAAATATATATGCATATATGTGTATTTGCTTACAAAAATGTTATTTTTTATATATGTATATACATATATTTTAAGAGGTGCTTAGATTACCTAAAATATTATACGGAACCCACTCGGATTCCCATGTTGCCCACCTCCCACACCTCCCACCATTTTAAATCAGCACACACCACTCAGAACTGAGTGGGAGAGAGTGTGGTCTACAGTGTGAACTGTGGTCTATGGTTGGTGGCAAGGCTCCAGGAGGTGTAAGTTCATTGAGGTTGGTGGGCCACACTATGGGAAATAATGAAATTTTTAATTCTTCTTTTCGAATCTGGATGCCTTTTATATACTTTTCTTGACTCAGTGCTCGGGCAAGTACTTCTAAGACAATGTTAAATAAGAATGGTGATAGTGGGCATCCTTGTCTTGCTCCCAATATAAGAGGGAAGGCTTTAAGGATTTCTCCATTGAAGATTAGTTAGCTTTGTTTTTTTCATATATACCCTTTATCATATACAGAAAATTTCCTCCTATTCCTATCTGTTGCAGGGTTTTTATCAAGAAAGAGTTCTGTATTTTGTCGAATGCTTTTTTTTGCATCTATAGAGATGATCATGTGTTTTTTTTTCCTTACTGTCTGTTTATGTGGTGTATTACATTGACTGATTTTCTTATATTGAACCATCCATGCAAACCTGGTTTGAAACCCATTTGGTAAGGGTGTATAATCCTTTTGATATGTTGTTGAATGCTATTATCATGTATTTTGATGATTTTAGCATCTTGGTTCATTAGAGAAATACATTATCATGTACTTTGAGGATTTTAGCATCTTGATTCATTAGATAAATTGATCTGTAAGTTTCCTTTCTAGTGGCATCTTTGTTTGGTTTTGGTATTACGGTTGTAGAATGAGTTCGGCTATATACCTTCTATTTCTTTTCTTTGGAAGAGATTAAGTAGAATTGCTGTTAGCTCTTTCTGGAATGTCTGGTAGAATTCAGCTCTAAAGCCATCTGGTCCTGCACTCTTCTTAGTTGAGAGGTTTTTGATGACTGAGTCTATCTCTTTACCGTAGGTGGACTGTTGACTACATCAATGCCTTCTTTCATCAATGTAGGCTGTTTGTGAGTTTCTAGAAACTTGTCCATTTCCTCTAAATTATCATTCTTGTTGGCATATAATTTTTCAAAGTATCCTCTTATATGGTCTTCATTTATTTGTGTACAGTAGTGATATCACCTTCGTCATTCCTTATTTTGTGTATTTCCATCTGTTCTCTCTTTTTCTTTGTTCGTCTGGCTAAGGGTTTATCAATTTTATTGATATTCTCAATGATCCAGCTATTGGAATTGTTTATTTTTTCTAGTGCTTTCTTATTCTCTATTTCATTTACTTCTGCTCTAATCTTTGGTATTCCCTTCATTCTATTTCCTTTAGGTTTAGTTTGTTAATGTTTTTCCAATTCCTCCAAGTGTGCAGTTAGGTCTTCAAATTTAGCTCTTTCTTCTTTTTTAATATATGTACTTATGGCTATGAACTTCAGTCTCAGGACAGCTTTGGCTGCATCCCATAGGTTTTGATATGTTGTGTTGTCATTTTCATTAGTTTCAAGGTAGTTACTGATTTCTTTTCAGATTTCCTCCTTGACACACTGTTTGTCTAAGAGTGTGTTGTTTAACTTCCATATCCTTGTGCCTATCCTGTTTCTCTGGCCCTTAATGATTTCCAATTTAATTCCATTGTCATCAGAGAAATTACTTTTTATAATCTCAATCATTCTAAATTCATTGAGAGTTTTTCTGTGGCCAGCATGTGGTCTACCTTAGAGTATGATCCATGTGCACTTGAGAAGAATGTAAATCCTTATGTATTTGTGCTTATTGTTCTGTATATGTCTGTTAAGCCCAGGTCCTCTAATGTATTGTTGAGAGTCTTTGTTTCTTTGTTGATTCTCTGTCCAGATGTTCTGTCTAATGATGATAATTTTGTATGAACCTCCACTGATATAATTGTAGAGGCATTTATTTCTCCACTTATCCAGAGATCGCCTCATGAATTTTAAAGCACTCCGATTAGCTGTTTAACTATATATGTTTAACTGTATATGGTTGCTCAATCTTCTTGAGAGACTACCCCATTTACTAATATATAGTTTCCATCTTTCTCCCTTAAAATAGTTTTACATTTATAGTCTACGTTGTCTGATATTAGAGTACCTACTCCTGCACTTTAATGTGTATTGTTAGCTTGTATAATTATTTTCCAGCCATTTACTTTCAGCCACCTTGTATCCCTGGGCTGAACGTGGGTTTCTTGTAGACAGCATATAGATGGATCATATATCTTTATCCATTTTGCCAGTCTGTGTCTCTTGAGTGGTGCATTTAATCCATTAACCTTCAGTGTTATTACTCGCAATGAATTCCTTACTTCAGCCATATTTTCTTTGGATTGATGTATGTCATGTGTTGTTTTGTTGTTTTTGTTTTGTTTTGCTTTGTTTTAAACTCTACTTACTCTTGGTTTTTCCTTTCAACTTGTAGAACTTCCTTTAGTATTTCTTGAAGTGCCAGTTTATTATTGACATACTCTCATAATTTCTGTTTAAATGTGAATATTTTGAACTTTCCATCATTTTTAAATGTCAGTTTTGCTGGATACAGAATTCGTGGCTGGAAGTTGTTTTCTTTTAGAACTTTGACTATGTCATACCACTGTCTTCTTTCCTCCATGGTTTCAGATGAGAAATCAGCACTTAATCTTATTGTGTGCCCCCTGTATGTGATGGTTCTCTTTTCTCTTGCTGCCTTGAGTATATTATCTTTGTTTTGCGCATTAGGCATTTTGACAAGTATAATTCTTGGAGTTGGCCTGTTGGGATTTATACTGATAGGGGTGCTCTTTGCTTCCTGGATCTGCACATCCATCTTTCTCAATACGGTTGGGATGATTTCAGCCATTATTTCCTTCAACATTCCTTCTGTTCCCTTTCCCTTCTCTTCTCCTTCTGGAATGCCTATAATGCATATATTTGGGTGTTTTGTGTTGTCAGTTATATCCCTGAGTCCATGCTGGATTTTTTATAATTTTTTGTCTATCTGTTCTACTAACTGTTTGATTTCAGCTGTATTGTCTTCCACATCACTACTTCTTTCTTCTTCCTGTTCAAATCTGCTTTTATGTGAATCCAGCATCCTTTTGATTTCTTGGATTGTGCCATTGATCACCATCATATCTGTTGTCTTTTTGCGTATGTTTACAATTTCTTCAGTATGTTCTCCCAGTGTCTTCTTTATATCCTTAATCTCTACATTCAATTCATTAAATTTGTTCATGACATTTATTTGGGAATCTTTGATTAGTTGTTCACTGTTCTGCATATATTCCTGGTTTTAATTTGTTCATTGGAGTATTCCATGTCTTCCTGTTTCTCAGTGTGGTTTGTAATTTTTCATTGTCCTCTAGTCATCATTTTATCTTGCTGGGTTTATTCAGTTTATTAGCTTCTCTCACTCCTCTCATGTTGTATTTAGTTGGTGTTCCTCGACATGTGTTAAGTTTTCTCTTTGACACTTTTTCTTCTTATTTTGTTTCCTTGCTTATTTCTATGATACCTTGCAGACAAAAAAATAGTACCAGAGAGACTGGACGATGTGAAAAAGGAAGAATGATAATAGTAATATTGATAAAAGTTACAAGAGGAACCAAATAGGACTTAGTGAAATTAATATTTAACTTGCGTATGCAGTGTACAGTAATAGGAAAAAAAGTGGAATACCTACAATGGCCTTGGAAACCAAATAGTAGAATATATATAATGATATAAAAGGCCAGAATGATGAGGAGGGAAAGAAAGAATAAAGAAAGGGCTAAAAGGAAAAAAACTAATATTAATAAAATAAGAAGTAAACAAAATAGATAGAATAGAATTTGGCACTCTTATGTTGTGGGCAAGTGAAAAAGCATGGTGTCTAAGAACCACAACAGAAAGCAGAAGGCAGAGAAGTGAAGGAAGGATAAGAGATAGCTTGGGATACAATATCAATATAGACAGAGAATGAGAAATCAGTGAAGAAGCAGAACAGCAAAGAAGAGTTAAGCTAGTGGCATCTAATTTTAAAAAAAATGAAGGAATATAGAAAGGGGGTAGGAAAGAAGAAAGAAAAGCAAAAGACAACAAGTAAACAGAGAAAAATCAAGCAACCACACCACAAGCAGTCAAACAAAGCTAAGGATGAAGTGTTCCTTCTAGGGTCCTTGCCGATTTTCTCAGCATCCTTGTGTTTATTAATTTCCCTTCCGGGTTCTCTCTGCATGTTTTGGGGCAGATTTTTGGTATTAAACTGAATTAAGAACAAGAATTCATTTTTAAAGTGACTCTCTTCTCTTTTTTTGGTGATATAAAGACCCAAAAGACGTCCTCTGCTAGATCACCCCCTTCACTGAGGGGACCCTAAATAGGCTCATGGAAACTAATAAAGCCTTCCTGACTCCCTTGCCTCCCCAGGGGTTTGAAGCTATCATTCTTGTCAGGGCAGAGTGATAAAATAAGTTGACTCTGCCCCCTCTGGGGCCTGGTCTCAGTGTCAGCAGGCTTCTGGGTAAATCAAGATTCCTCAGCACTTTCCCCTCTACCCTCAGCCTGGCACTGTTTCAAGCCAGCTTATCTGATCCCTGAATCTATGAGGGGGTCCAGGCAGCCAAATCCACAGAAGTTAAAACCCTCTTCAACTTCTGTTAGAACCCTGCCTTCCTCAGAGTATGCTGCCACAAACTGGGAGCTTGAGACGTGGTTACAGTATTCATGGTTCAAACCAGCCATTTTCCCTGTGCGTGGGGCTCATCCATCTGTGTTAACCACCACAGGTAGGCTCAAAACTCAAGAATCTCCACCGATTACTCCACACCATTGATCTGTGCCCTGCTAAGTAACCCAAGCTTCTCATTCCGTGTGCCCACAGCACAGAAACTTGTGCAGGACACCGCCCACTATTGGCCATCACCAGAGAGATAGTCAGTGAGTATCCTCCTAAACTGATGCCAAATTGCCTCTCTCTTGTAGCATTTTCTTATAAGGAACTCCAATGGTTTATATTTTTCCAGTTTCTTAAACTGATTCTGATGTGGATTCAAGTTTAACAACCACTGAACTACAGTTGTATGATTTCTACTTAACTCCAATTTGACTTATTATTTTAAATCAGAAATGATCCTTTCATAAAAAGATGATATACTTCTAATCTCAAATATTTTAAGAAGTTAGAAAATTTATTTATATTTTTAAGCTGTACTCCAATATTTTTCTCATATGTGATAGGGTGTGGGATGGATGAAACTACAGAATGCATGTATTTACAAACAGAAATCTGTTCCCCAAAAATCTGCCAATGCAGATAATTCTGAGAAGGGAGATTGAGACTAGAGAAGGAATTTTACTGTTTTCCATAACAGACATAAATTATTTTTATACTCTTTGCATGGATAATTTGGTTATAATTTAAAAGAAATTATGAATATAATACACAAACAAATCATACAAATTGGTTGAATTGAATATATTAATTTGTATCTGCCACATTACTGGGTGGGCACTTCCCCTCACAATTTGGAAATACAGTCGTCTATAAAGGAAAACTGCTCTCACCCCTGGGACCACTCCACGCTTCCTGGATGGGTGGAGGCCACCCTCAGCAGGAGTTAGTACAGAACACAAGGAGCATGGACACAAACATCTGAAGGCCACACTGCTCTCTACATGTTTCTGGTTAGAGGGCTGTTAGCACCACAGGAGAAGGTGGACTTCCTGCTGCTTACTCCCCAGGGAAGACCGGCCAGAGTGACTCACATCACTAACTGAGGCTGTGAGTGCTGAACAGGGCTTTCTCCCTGTCCAAATTTGTGTATCCAGAACCTATAATGATAGTTTTCATTGGGGTTCTGAGGGTTTGGTTCCAAAAATGGACATTCCCTCTCTGGATTGGGTAACAGCAGTGAACACGTGTTACATTCCAGCTTCTTAAGTTGTTCATAAGCTTCTTCCCATCCAAACCCTCCATTCTCCTCTGGGATTGAAGAAGTCTGCATCATTTCAACACTGTTAAAAATATATTGAAAATGTAATATTAAATTATTCTGAGAAATATCTGGCATCGACACCCACTGAGGCTTTCTGCAAACATTGCACTCTCTCATAACCTCACTTCTATTCTTGTCAGCCCTAGGTCCCAGAACTTTCTAGGATTTCTATATATTCATTAGGGCCACTGTCCTAATGATGCACATTCTGGTGATGTTATTACTGTAGCCAATGCTGTAATGTGAGTTTTGACATTTCCTTACTGTCACCAAAAGCTTTCATCTTGGCATTTCTTTCTTTACCTGCCCCAAGATTGGAGAAGGTGAATGTATATCTGGAAGCAGGAGACAAGAGTATGTGCCTGAGAACCAGGAGGGGTAAAGTAAGAGCAACCTCCTCAGAGGGCCAATGCTAGAGGCCAAGGGAAGGAGGGAATGGCAAAAGGAGCAGAGGCAGGAAGTCTCTTCTCTGTGCCCTGACTCCTCTGTGCACAAGACCCTTGGTCACATGCTTTTATCTCATCCTACACACCTGGCCAACACCTGCCTGAGGCAGGTTCATCATACTGGGGCATCTGTGACTTTATACTAGTTCCCAAACCTTGTGACTCCTCTGCCTGACTCCTTGATTTCCAGGCCTTGCTGCCCAAGAGAACTTCCCCATCCATCTTACCAGAACTATTTCCTGCCTTGTCTGCAGAAAACCACAGTTTACTGGTGAATTCACTGGGCAGCCGCATCACACAGTCACTTGGGAAGAATGCAGCTCTCCAAACCTGTGGCCCTAGGTGTTTGAGTTTGCCAAGTGCTGCCAATTCAAAATACCAGATAGGTTTCAGTTTATTGGAACTTAGTAGGATTAAACTTACAGTTCTGAGGCTGAGAAAATGTCCAAATCAAGGCATCATCAAAAATGCTGTCTTAAGAAGGGTCAGCTGCTGCTGCACTCCTGTCAAGGCAAAATGTTGGACCTGCCTGTCTCTCTCTGCCTTCTTCACCAAACACACTTTCTTCCAGAGCTCATCAGTGGGCAATCAGACACAATTGCTCACACCTCTCCCTTCTCTTCTGGCCTTGATGTCTTCAGTTTCAATCTGCTCCATGACTCCAGCCTCTGGCCTCTCCCACAACCTCTCAGGGTTTCTGTGTCTCTCCACAGATGTAGGAGATCCTGGATCCCTCTCCCACATGGCAGGGTAAACATGGTCACATTTTTTCTCTGTGTGTTCCATATATGTAAAATTTCAGCACAATTACTGGGGTCCATCCTGGTGCCTGAAATCTAATCAGAGGACCTTAACTAAACTAAAGCAATCAAACAAAAAGTGACCTAATCAAAATGTCCCTTATCTGAATTTAATCAAATGTCCTACATACAAAAGGCTTACACACATAGTAATGGGCTAGTAAGAACATACTTTTCTTGTGTTAACTCAAGCCTCAAACAAGTGGATTAACCCAGGGCATAGGGTTAAGTACGGGTCTCCGAAGTCTGGGAGAAATGGTAACTCATGAAGCAGTGGCTATACTTTGAGTGTGACCATCATTGAGCAAAATGGTGTGCTGACCACCATTGCATAGGACCCTAGAATGGTCCCAAGAAGAACTCAATATACTGTGCTTTCTCCACAAAATTTTATCTCCAAAATCATGTGTGTAACTCAGTGAGGTGTGTCATTATTCCTTTTCCCAGAGCCAGAGCGCACAGATTTTGCCTGGTGGATGGGGGGCAGAAAGCAGGGTGTACAAATGAAAGCTCCTAATTTCTTCCCCAAAGAACTGAATACCCTATGACAGAATGGAGAATTTCAACCCTAAAGTTGCTCTCAAAAGCAGTGAGGATCTTAGACGGTCTGATATTAAATTCATCACAATCCTTCAGGAGGAAGTGAAATAAACAATTTTAAAGATGAATAAAAACTCATAACGTGTGCTAGCACCAACTCACTTAAAAAGAAAGGGTTGCCACCTGAGAGCCTCCTTGTTGCTCAAATGTGGCCTCTCTCTAAGCCAAACTCAGCATATGATTGCATTACCTTCCCCCCAACGTGGGACATGACTCCCGGGGATGAGCCTCCCTGGCAACGAGGAATTAATACCAAGTGACAACTGGCAGCTTTGTGCAGTGACAGTATCGTAGCCAATGAGGTTTATCCGAGGCACGATTATCGCTAATTGAAAACTTTTCCCAAGTGCCAACTGGCAACACAACTGGAAAAAGACCTTGAATAAAAGGGGGAAATGGTAAAGACAAATGATTTCAAGTGGCTAAGAGACTTCAAAGAGAGTTGAGAGGTCATCCCAGAGGTAACTCTTATGCACACCTCAGTAGGAGCTCATAGAACATCTAAGTGCCTATCACCCCACTCAGTGGGGTTCCTGAGAGCTCCGGAGACACCCTGGTCCTATATAAGGGGGGATAGCCCCAGAGACTGATGCCTTATCAGTGGGTTCTATTTTGGAATCTGTGTTCCTGAGAGTGACAGAATTAGACTCAAATAAGTCCTCCCTGCACATGGTTCACCAGTCCGTTCTATTCAAAACCTACATGTGATGCTGGAGTTTCTTAGGTATACTTCCAGAGACTGGAGCCTCCCGCCTACCTATGTGCCAGGTGTGCATGAAATCTAGGTGGAGCTGCAACTCCTACCCTATAGCTCAATGGACTCATCCAAGTCACCTGGTGAGGAGACAACGATGGGAAATGGTCATCCCAGGGAATGGAGAGGGCCTGCATCTGCAGGCAGGATCATCCCACCCACCATATCCATGGGATAGAAGCCCTCTCTCACTTGGAGTTGGAGTGGACATCACCATCCCAGTCGCCTCTGGATTGGGGGAAGAACTATGGACTAGAGTGGACTTGATGGTATTCTCTTGCTCACATATGGTGATTCTTGCAATGCAAGAAATTATAACAATGAGGTGGAGCCAGTGGCCACTTGACAGTTTTTGGGTAGGGAGGGGATGAGCAGTTGAAATACAGGGGCTTCTTTGGGAGTTGGAGGTTGTCCTGAGTACTGGTGTGGCAATGGATTTAGGCCATTTTTAATCAGCACACACCACTCAGAACTGAGTGGGAGAGAGTGTGGTCTACAGTGTGAACTGTGGTCTATGGTTGGTGGCAAGGCTCCAGGATGTGTAAGTTCATTGAGGTTGGTGGGCCACACTGTTGGAGATGTTTGTGTGGGATATGGTGGGAGGTGTGGGAGGTGGGCAACATGGGAATCCCAGTGGGTTCTGCGTAATATTTTAGGTAATCTAAGCACCTCTTAAAATATATGTATATATATATATAACATTTTTGTAAGCAAATACACATAAATGCATATATATTTATATATCAAAAAAAAAAAAAAAAAGAAAGAAATGTAAAAGCTTACAGTTCTTAGGCTGTGAAAATGTCCAAATCAAGGCATCATCAAAAATTAATAATGATCAGCGGCTGCTAGAATCCTGTCAAGACAACATATTGTGGCTGCCTGTCTCTCTCTGCCTTCCATTTCCAACACTCTTTCTCCCTGTGCTGAGCAATGAGCCATCAGACACAATTGCTCACACCTAACGCTTCTCCTCTGGCCTTTATTTCTTTAGATTCAGTCTGCTCAATGACTCCAGCCCCTGGCTTCTCCCTCAGACTTTCAGGGATTCTGTGTCTCTCCACAGCTGTAGTGGATCCTGTAGCCCTCCCCAACATGGCAGTGTATATATGGCAGCACTCTTTCTCTCTTCCATGTATGTAGGGTTTCAGCACAATGATTGTGGGCAATCCTGGTGCCTGAAAACTAATCAGATGTACTTAACTAAAGTAAAGCATTCTAACAAAAAGTGCCCTAATCGAAATTTCCCTTATCTGAATCTAATCAAAATGTCCTACATAAAAAAGGCTTACACAAACAGCAATAGGTTAGTAAGAACATACTTCTCCGGCATCCATGCAAGATCTAAATGATGGCATTACCAGGGCATAGGGAGCAGGACGGGTCTCCTAAGTCTGGGAGAAATGGGAACTCAAGAAGCAGTGACTGTACTTTGGGTGAGCCAATCATTGAGCAAAATGGGGTGCTGACCACCATTGTACTGGTCTCAGAAATGTCCCAAGAAGAACTCAATATACTGTGCTTTCTCCACCAAATCTTAGCTCCAGAATCAGGTGTGTAACTCAGATAGTTGTGCCATTATTCTCATCGCCAGAGCCAGAGCCCAGAGGTTATGCTTGGTGGGGGGGCAGGAAGCAGGTTGTAAAAGTGAAAGCCCCTAATTTCTTTTCTAAATAATTGATTACACTTACAACAGAATGGAGAAATTCAACCCTAAGGGTACTCTCAAAAGCAGTGGAGATTGTAGAGGGCCTGAGATTTAATTCATGTCAATCCTTCAGGAAGTAGTGAAATAAATACTTTTAGAGATGAGAAAAAAACTAATAAAGTTTGCTAGCAGCAACTCAGTTTAAAAGAAATGTAAAAGAATATTCTTTGGACAGAAAAATATATTCTCAGAAGGTTCAAGATTCAGGATGGATTGAAGAACAATATCTGTTAATTAAATTCATATACCAAAATGAGTATTGAATCGATAAAGTAATAATGATATCCATAGCCTAGGACATCAATAAAGGGTTCCAATATACCATAAAATAATATATATCATGAGATGAGTAAATAGATATGTAGAAGTTTGATATCGTTATGAGTTCCAAAAATGTATATGGGATGATGTCTGTTAATCTAGGCATGATTAAGTTCTGATTAGGACATTGACTGGGCCATAGTTGTTAGGGCATTTGAGCCCCACCCATTGGTGGGTGGGGTCTCAAATATAAGAAGACATGACAATGGACAGGATTGGAGTAGTTTTTGATGTTGGGGTTCTGATTAGCAAAGACAGGAGGCTCAATGGAAAAGAGACAAGCCATTTACCTGACAGTTCACAGTTGGCCTTGTGGAGACAGGAGAAGCTTAGAGAGACTCATGGTCTACAGCTGACCTTGAGGAGGAAACAGAGGAGCTCCCAGTGCCAGGGAGAAAGGCAGCCCTGGGAAGAGAAGAACCCAATAACCCTGAACATTGGCAAATGTCGGCAGCTGTCTTGCTCCAAGACCATGTAACAGACTTTGGTTAAGGAAGAAACTTATGCTTTATGGCCTGGTAACTGGAAAATTCTACTCCAAATAAATAGGCTTTGTAAAGTACATGAGATTTCTGGTATTTTGCATCAGCACCCCTTTGTCTGACAAATACCAGATATAAAATATTTTAAAACACATTATTTGGCAAGTCAATAACTAATAATAAGTGCAGATTTGAGAAGGCAAGGAAAAGTGTTTTTATTTCCATGGTAAACTTTACAGAAAATTAAATAGTCCATCTCATCTAAATAAATAGGTGGGAAAAAATTGAATAAAAATAGTCAGTCCAAAACAAAGTGTTCATGATTTGCTGGGTTGCCATTTTGGCCTTTGTTCTGGGACCACCTTACTCGTACATCTATGGAAGCTGTAGGTTTCTTATCCTTCAAAAGGATGAATGTTATAGGGTTGATTTATGGGGTGTTGTTTTATCCCCATCATTAATCAAGTACTGTATCACTTCCAACTTTCCTAGTTATGAAGTCACCAAAGTGGATGTGATGCTCATTTGAATCAAGAAGAGCCATGGGTTCCGTGTAATATTTTAGGTAATCTAAGCACCTCTTAAAATATATATATATAAATAACATTTTTGTAAGCAAATACACATATATGC